>JBCJKH010066017.1:0-31787 GCA_039877255.1 Loriculus beryllinus | reverse complement strand
CTTCTAAGATATCAGAAGATCTCTTCAATGAGTTTTACTTTGTCTCCCCTTGAGTATCTCCTTCTTTCCTCCTTTTTTACAGCTAATTGCTGTGAAAGGACATAACTTGCCGCACCATCAATTCCACCAGAATTGTTGGGAAGTCCTGGCTCCCTACTTAAGCTGTTAAAATCAATGGCATGCAGTGTTTGACTTTGGCAGTTAAAAGTATTGCCATCAGGACATTAACATGGTATTTAAAGGCTTTAGGGCAAGGAACCAGTACTTTTTTGGGGGGTTGAAAAACAGATGTGAATATGGTGGCCCTTCCTGTAGCTCAGAATTAACCCCTTCTCTCCTGTAATTCAGTGTAACTCTTGCATTTTTGGAACCTAGGTAGATAACAAGTCTGTATGAATAAAACACTGCAACTTTGAACACTTTCTCCTGTTGGTTAGACATAATTGGAGTTTTCTTGGATTTGTGAAATGTAAATGATCTGTCTATGTTGTCTCAGTGTTTGGTCTGCACCAATTTAGGAAAATGGAACCAAGCAGAGACAAGTAAAAAAATACTATTTCAAAGAGCTGTGTAAGCACAGAAGGGATAGGACTCGGTTCTTTTTTCTATGCACAGTTTAAATGAGAAGTCATCCCCCCCCACTTTTTAATAATTTAGTTTGCTTTTTGCACAGTCATTAACCTTTCTTTTGTGCAATAGGTGGTCTTAATTTTGTCCATTTTCCATAATGCTGCCACAAGCTAATATATGTAAGCTGTGAGTCATTTAAGAAGTGCTTGTCAGTTTATTTAGGTAACTAAACTTCTGTTTAGTATTGTTTTTTCACTTAGTGGAGGTGGTAGCTTGGCTGTTTCCTTTTTCTAAAACACCAAAGATGAAACCATCTCATATATAACCACACAGTGTTTGCGGCAAATGTACCCAGTTCTTAAGATATTTATCTTCTGGTTGCAAGATACAGAAATAAAACTTGGCCTGGAGAACAAACAAGATAACTTACAGATACAGTGAGATTAGACAACACGATTTATTAGACAAAGTTGCAGGCAATCTCATTGCATCTGTGAATTATCTGAGTACTTTCTCTGACTAATGCATGTATCTACCATTTCCTAAAGGAAAGGAAACAATGCTGGTGTATGTCTGTGTTTGTGTGTACATACGCATGTATGCACAAATACATGCATACATATATATGCACACGTATCTATATAAATGCATACTTTCAAAGGGCATGCATGCAGTTTCACAGTATTTCTTTGGTTTTCCCTCTCTCTACCCTCTAACGATACAGTGCTTTGCTTTCGAATATCTGTAAGTTCCATTATTACATTTTCACTAAAAGTAAACACTAGGAGCTTATTGAACAGTCATCCTTCACTTGAAGTCCTGATTCCTCCTGGATATTCATTCCTCCTTTCTTTGATGAGCACATTTATTGTATTTGCCTTGAAGATTGAAAGAAAAATCACTGCTGTGTCACGTAGCATAACCAAAAAAGCAAAGTGATGCATTAACATTGGGTATCTTGCCTCTTCTGACAGCCTGAACAGTAACGCACTCAGACTGTGTGCCTTGGCTTCAAAATTAAGGGATCTCTGTATACACCTCATGGAGGCTCAGGCACTATAAGAAGGGAAAAGAGACTGTAGTATAGCTTGTATAGTTGTTACTCCAAAAGCTTGAGCTTTGAACTCATTAAATTCTACCATTAGTGTATTTCAGGTAATTAAAGCTGTGTGACAGTGTCGAAAGCACTATATATTTTCTGCTAGGTTTCTCATACCACTTTAGCATTTGTTGGGTAGGTTTTAGTTCAGAAATAATTGGAGTTCCTCATAAAACTCACCAGAAATCTGTTTATTGCTTTGTGTTCTTTAAGTTCCATTATTAGTGGGTTTTCCTTTATTTTCTTTGGAAGTACTCTGATTCTATGATAGATTTTTGTTATTGTTGACAAGAAACAATTTGTGGGTTGAATGAGGAAAGAATAGTTAAAATTATGTGAAAGTACAATAACTGTGTTGTTTTGCCATGCAAACAATTTGTGCTCCATAAAAGAGAGTTCCTTAGTGTTTGTAACAAAGAATAAAAATTTGCAATAGATGTTTTGAGATCAATGCTGCTTGGAAATAACTCTGTTCTCCCAGGATCAATCAATCAGTGTTTTGATAATATTCAAGTAACAGTTTGCTTTCTGTTATCTAGAGTAACAAATTGGCCTTCCCAAGTCTTAATAGTTGGAAAGGATGATGATCTGGATTCCTTCAGCTGTTCCAAACCAACTGCTAAATAACTCAGTGAAAAGTGCCTTAAAAACATTCTTATTTATAGTGCAGAGGAGGTCCTTTCCAATCTGTGCCGCATCCTTAGAAGAAAGCTCACAATAGATTCTTACCCTGCACCTTCCTCCAGGATAATTCTGGTGTTCACCCGCCTCTCTGCAGGGAGCTGGGGTACCATTCAGCCCTCAGAGTCTGCACAGATAAACACGAGGACTTTGGCAAAACAGAAAGAGACCTGACAGCATGGTCCTTCATTTAGCAGTTGGTGTTCAGCCTGCAGAAACAAGCTGCTCAGGGCGGCGCTGGTTTGTTTGTGTATCCTAGTTGCTGAGAGTATGCCCCTTCTGTCACTGCAGTTGCACCTTCCAACAAAAAATCACATTTCACAGGTAATTCCATAATTTGAAGTGGAGTGGAAATTCACAGACCCACTGAAAAAAAAAATAAATGCTTTTCTAACCACTTTGATAATGCAGAACATTGATATATTACTTTTTAAAAAACTCACAAGTATTATCCAAATTAAAAACTATGCTGCATTTGACATGTTCCTATAAAATGTTTTAATGTAGATGAAACTGCATCTTTTAACAGTAAACTTTCTAGTTAAATTTTTTTACTGACCCTACTGCAAAGACAATCTTTTGCTCTACTAGAACTTAGTCTGCTGTAGATTTGATTTATTTAAATTAAATTAAAGTTGCTGGAAAGGAATTAATATTACATTCAGAAACAGTAATCCTCATACTAAATAGAGGAAGTGTGCTTGCTTTCCTGTTCTGCAAAATCATCAAGGCTGGTATAAACAATCATAAACATGCTCAGGAAGGTCCCTGTGTAAAAGCATGTGAAATTTTGTGGATCTGGGCCAGATTTATGTGTCTGCTCACACACGTGCTTGGTGATGTGCTCTCTTGCCACATTATTGTCTCCATTTGTTGTTGGCTATTTAGTTTCCTGCCAGCAGACATGCAATTACAACCACCTTGGTGGGATGTATGAGGCGCAACAGAGCGAGCTAATGCTGCTTTCCACGGGGTGGTCACTAAAGGCAGAGGAGGTAAATAGCTAGATCTATTATAAAGCCCTGCAGGGCATCAGTGGATGGTGTTGGGGTAATGGCTGTATTACTGTATTACCATATGACCATAATTTTGCTTGTAGCTTGTTTTCATCTTACATGTCCATTGCTAGGTTTGTCAAGGACTATGGACGCTAATGCCTAGCACTGTCCAGATTCTTTCACATGGTTTCCTGTGTGCTTTGCAGAGTGGAGGAGGGAGATTTAACTGCTTTAGAAGGACAGCAGCAAAAAAATCATGCTGGGCAGGGAGATGTGTGGAAGTAGTGAGTAGGAATGACTGAGTGAGTAGCGTGTCTGAATGTTTGCTCCCTTCTAGCTCACAGGCAGGGCCTTGCTCTGGGGTCACTATACCTGCCTTTGAGCCTGCACTGGGGAGAGGGAGAGCTGCACTGCAGTTGCCCTTGTGGCCCTTCTGTCAGACATGTTCTTCTTCTGAGGATTGCTCTGAGATCTCCTGGGGAGGAGACACAAGGACATGGTCATTTCCATGAGTCACCTGGAGCAGCTGTCGCTTTGCACAGGAGCCTGCAAGGTTTGTGGTGCTGGAAGGAAGAGGAGGTGGGAACAGGAGCACAAGTGACTCTATAGATTACTGGCTCTGGGTGCTTTGAATGGGAGTCGCTTGCAACAACCATGGGATTGGGAGCAGCCTCATCCTGCACTTTGAAAAAGAAAAGTTATGACTGCATTACTTGAAGGGTCTGAGCCTGCTGATGTGTGTTAGGCCCGATCAAATAACATAGCAAGTTATCAGACAACACCAAGCTGAGTGGTGCGGTTGACACACAAGGGACTGGATACTATCCAGAGAAACCTGGACAAGCTCGAGAAGTGGGCCATTGTGAACCTCATGAAGTTCAACAAGGGCATGTGCAATGTCCTGCTCCTAGGTCAGGGTAATGCCCAGTATCAATATATGATAGGTATTGAAAGCAGCCCTGCCAAAGAGGACCCGGGGCTACTGGTGCATGAAAAGCTGGACATAAGCCGCCAATGTGCACTTACAGCCTAGAAAGCCAACTGTATCCTGGGATGTGTCAAAAGACCAGTGGGTCAAGGGAGGCGATTCTGCCCCATTGCTCTCATGAGATCCCTCCTGCAGTACTGCATCCAGCTCTGGTGTCTCCAACTCAAGAGGAGTGTGGACCTGTTGGAGTGAGTCCAGAAAAGGGCCACAGAGATTATCAGAGTGCTGGAGCATCTCTTGTGTGAGGAAAAGCTGAGAGAGTTGGGAGGAGAAGGCTTTGGGGAGACATTATTGTGGCCTTCCAGTACTTAAAGAGGGCTTATAAGAAAGACATGGACAAA
This sequence comes from Loriculus beryllinus, assembly GCA_039877255.1. Lineage (NCBI taxonomy): Eukaryota > Metazoa > Chordata > Aves > Psittaciformes > Psittacidae > Loriculus > Loriculus beryllinus. The sequence goes on along the minus strand of JBCJKH010066017.1, from coordinate 27,110 downwards.
CCTTTTGGGAGCGCCTGTTGTGATAGGGTAAGGGGTAATAGTTTTAAACTAGAAGAAGGGAGATTAGACTGGGTAAAAGGAAGAAATGTTTTATGACGAGTGTGGTGAGACACTGGAGTGGGTTGTGAGGTGGTAGATGCCCCATCCCTGGAAACATTCAAAGTCCAGTTCAATGGGCCTCTCAGCAGCCTGCTCTGGTTGAAGATGTCCCTGCTCACCGCAGCGAGTGTGGGCTACGTGACCATTGCAGGGGTCTTCCAACCCAAACTGCTCTGTGGTTCAGTGGAGTAGTATTGTGCTGGCAGTTACCAGGGAAGAGAGCTGCTGCATCACGTAGTAGTGTGGGTCTGTTGGGTTTGCCAGTCCGTTCTCTGTGTCAGACCCCCTTACGTACCGTGTTTTGGGCATGGATTGCTGCAAAGGGATTTCTACTGTACCCACTATAGACAGAGAATGTGTATGTGAGGGGAGAGGAGAGGTGGCCGTGAGTGGAGATTGTGAGGGGAGAGGGGAGGTGGCCATGAGGGGAAATTGTGAGGGGAGAGGAGAGGTGGCCATGAGGGGAAATTGTGACAGGAGAGAAGGGGTGGCCATGAGAAAAGATTGTGAGGGAAGAGAAGGGGTGATCATGACAGGAGAGGAGGAGAAAGATCATGACAGGAGAGGAGGGGCGGCCATGAGGTGAGATCATGAGGGGAAAGAAGGGATGGCCATGAGGGGAAAGTGTGAGGGGAAAGGATGGGCAGCCATTGAGGGGAGATCATGAGGAGAAAGGAGGGGTGGCCATGAGGAGAGATCATGAGTTGAGAGCAGGGGCAGCTATGGGGTCACCATGAGGGGAGAGTAAGGTCAGCCTTGGGGTGTGAGAGGTGGCCATGAGGGGTAGGGCGGCACCTATACAGTGTGAGCCACTGTGGGGAGCAGATGAGGGGTGGCTGTGAGTGGAGATTATGAGGCAGCCATGGGGGGAGATCTCAAGGGGAAATCAGTTTGCCCTTAGTGACATGGTTTAGTGGTGGGCTTGGCAGTCATGGGGTAATGCCTGGACTTAATGATCTTAAAGGTCTTTTTCAACCTAGCTGATTCTATGATTCTGTACCCAGTCTGGGACATTATGCTGTGTATTTTAGGACAAGTTGACAATAAACCCTGTAGCACAGCTCCCTGTTTCTCCAAGGCACTCTGGTGACAAATTTTTCCCCAACTGAATTTAAGAACGTTTTCATTAAATTAGTTGAATGTTTAAATAGAAGTGAGCAGTAACATACATCTAATGGTTTTTTCCACATCAAATATGTCATTTTTAAATTGCTCCCAAATTTACAATAAGCTACAGATTTTGAACTAACAATAAAAATAAAATTGTATTGTAGAATTAGTTAGCTGAAAATCAGTTATCAGTGTGAGTATCTTACGTGAAGTGAACCACACGCCCCGTGTTTTTTAGCAGAATTATTAGCTATTCTAATAGTCACCTCTTATCTGGATTGTGCTGAAATTCAGGCCTAACTAGTGAACAGATTTATTTATTTCAGAAACTACAGGATACAGTATTCTCTTCCTACCACATGTGAGCAACAGTATTATAAGAGGAATACCTGGACTCTTCATGCCACGTACCTGTTTCCCACTTACCCCAGAGCCTGAAACCTCTCAGAACACCAGACACTATCACTGAGTATTTCTGAACACGGTCAAGTTTTTATTACTAGAGCAAAAATCAACTTAATACAAAACAGGAGGTGACATATCTCCTCTCTCACATCTCAAGATCTCACCCTACACACTAGAGAACGTGACAGAAGATATAGGTTCTGGTTTGCTTTTATATGCGTGTGGATTAGAAATTCTTCCCACACTAAGACTGGATTCTAAGGAATATTCTGCAGCCAAAGACTTGTGACCAAGCAGAGATGCAAAGCATACACTGACTCTGCTCACAAAGTTCTGCTGGTGTAATTAAAAAAACCCAGATGTTTAGGACTTTGGCCTAATCTACTTATCTTTGTATTTGTAATACACCTGTCATGCCTCTCCCTTATTAACTATGTTTCGGGATCTTGCATTATCAGCTCTTCAACTGCTCCAGCAATTAGACTCTCATATACCTTTCTCTGGAATGTCCTTAATTTTTTTAAATGTGGCTTATTTATAAGAAAAACACGTTCTTTTGCATTTTTCCACATGATTTGCTCTTACTCATAAAGACAGACTGGGAAAGACAATTATGTGGAATTCTAACATTTGGTATAAGCAAGACTAACCAGGAAGTATTGCTATCTTTCTTCTTTACCCTTCTGGGCTACTTACTACATCCCATCAAGGTCTTCAGATTCAGATCAAGCTCCTTGAAACAACCTATTGGCTTACTTTTTCTACGGCACTATTCACAGAAGTAATCTATCAGTGGAAATTTCTAAACACTATCGTAACAGTGATTTTGCAAAATTACCTCTCAAAGACAAACTGCGACTTCAAGAGTTAATGGATGGCTTTGGATTCACCTACCTTCATATTTACATCTGCTCCATTACAGACCAAAAGCTCTAAACACAACGCTCCATGTGTTGACGCAGCAGCAAAGTGCAGAGGTGTAAAACCCTTCTCATTCATTTGATTTACATTAGCACCACAGTCTATGAGTTCATTCACTACAACATCTTGCCCATTGTAGCAAGCTACATGGAGAGGTGTATTTCCATAGGCATTTGGCTCGTTCATCTACCAGAGAAACAAAGCAAACAAAAAAACCCCAAGATTAGTTAGTAGGCAAAAACCTGTATTACTGCAGCATTTAGTTATGACAAAAAAAAGAATCTCACGCTATGAATATTATGTTTTGGAAGTCTTCAACACCAGAAATTAAAAACAAGTTCTGGATGTAGCAATTTGACTGAGAAGTGCACACTGGGGAAGGAGTACAATTACTTTATAAGTGAGCCAACCTCCTGCAATTGTCTCCACACCAGTTTCCTGTATGCAGTATGCAACCTTACAGAACATATACATGGAAACAACGTCAGCAGCGGCAATTTGGACAGACACCACAAACTAAGCACAGTACAGAGCTCTATCAGTTTTCAACAGCATTTGCGGGCTTCCGTTCAGAACAGAGATCGAAGGGCAGGCGCAAAGTGTACTGAAGTATATGTTGTTAAGCACAACATGATAATTCTGATCTACTTCTCAAGATAGAACTTTGGCAGCACCCTACAGCCTTGTAAAGCTAAAATGTAATTCACAATGTAGATTTCTTACAGTTTCACAGTCTGTTGTTAACATACTGTCTATGTGTAGGTATTGTGCCATACAGCCTTTTAATTTAGTTTGCATTTCAATATTAATTTGGCCTTCCTTACTGTAGTATGCAAGTTTCTCAGTTTTTTGTATTAACCCAAACTTATGTGGTGTAAAAAAGTCAGTAATGTCTATATTTTACAAGTAACTGAAGCAACAGAGTTAATTTCTTGCAGTTTAAAGAGGACTGTGTTACAAAGTTACGAACAGAATTCCTAAGTTCCGATACAATGAACTAAGAATAAGACATACCAAACGAATCAAAAAAACTACTAAATACAAATTTATGTCCAAATAATTGTGCAAAATTTGTAAGGCTCTTAAATTCCTTGGGGGAATGAGGTTTTATAACAAAAAAAAAAACCCATGTGAATAAAGATCTTTGGAACTACTACTTTGACTACATCATATCCTGCCCCTAAATAAACAGTGTGCTACAATACTAACAAGAGCATTTCAAACAACAACAGAAAAAAGTATCACTTTGTTTTATTCTTCCTTACATCAACTCCAAGATCTAGAAGATATTTGACTACACTTATCATCCCACTAGACGCTGCAGCATGTAAGGGTGTATATGATTTCTTGTCTTTGCATGTTACTTCAGCTCCGTGTGCCACAAGTAATTTCACAACTTCAATATGACCTAAAAGAATAAAGATAAAAAGAATGAAGCTGCATTTTGTATTAGACAACATGACTTTACAAACTTGAAAATTGTACAATTGTTATAACATGAATAAGACATTATTCACTTGGACCTAATCTGGAAAAGAAAGAATTGTTCTTGTATTCTAATTGTATCATGAACTATAAAAGCAATATAAAATATTATTTCCATATACCCCCCCCAATAATCATAGTATTTCTACTACAAAAATAATCTTGTACATTAAAACAATAAGATCTTGTCTTCTGCTTACACAGGATATTTTTAAGACTTGAGAAATAGGGAGGTGAAATAACTTTGTAGTTATTAAACATTTACTGCAAATTTCTGTTAACAACTTAAGAGAGAATGTGGCTGTCACTCTTCCACTTTCATCTCAACTGCAAACACTCCCATTAAGGTATTTTAAGAACTTCAGAATAGACTTTGAAACAGTAACACAGTATGAAAATGTTCTATGTTTAAATAAAACTGTACACATACTCCCAATCCAACTTCCTTTACTTGCATAGCCCTTAAAATGTGGACCTAAATCATACAGGAATTAGCAAAGCTTTATTTTCACAACTGACTCACACCTCTGAGGAACTTTTGAAAGCAGCAACTACTCCCTTAAGGCACTGGGAGAATGGGAAGATTCAAGTGGGACTGCGGAGAAAGGATGACCTGGGGAAAGTTCCAGGTAAGTAGTGGGCAGCCACTCCCTTTTCCAGCTTTGTGGCTGGGCCAGGGTTTCCAACACCACACCACTCCTGCAAAGGGCAGTGAGTGTTCCCTTTACCCTGCCTGCATGCTTCCCCACTAGTCTGCAGGCAGCTGTGACACTGTATGCTAAGAGAAAAACCACAAAAATGGAGTAAGCAAAAAAAAAAAAAAGTATCATTCTTGCTCAGTTGTCAATTTAACTGCCAAACAGGGCAATCACTGAAAACACACAATCATAAAAACATCTGCAGAATAAAGGAGCACACTTGAATCAAATAGACCACTACACATTTAGTGCTTTATCTATCTGATGCATACGGACAGAGATGTGGGATTACTTGTTTTACCTTTCAAGCGGTACTTTAGTTAGAAAAGGGGTGGGGACCACACTGAATACTTTACTGCTTATCCAGTCTAGACATGTAAGAAAGAAGTATCAAAACCAGCCTTCAGTTTAAGTGCTTTATAAAAAGCTAGGGTCTTCGTTTTCTCAATAACAAAGAGAATTTGCAAAAGTTTGTATAGCAAGTGTCTACCCAAAGGAATACAAAGTCAGTCACCATAATACGTATTTTATGTTGCATATCCAACAACATACAAAATGACATTTCATCCAGCTATACCGATAAGAAACATGGAGTTCACCAGTGCGATGTTAAGTGCTGCAAATATTTCACTTCTGCATGACTTCAGATTGTTGGAAAGCAGAGAAACAGACATGTAAACATGATAACCATCTTCTGACCAAAATATAGTGGGGACAAGAATGAAAACAAGCCCTATATGAGATAAAATTACAGACGATACTGAAAGCAGTGAAAGGATGAGAGATACTGAACAGAAGAGTGCCTGAAAAACTTTAGAGAGAAGAAAAAACAAAACAAAACAAATCCCTGACCTGCAATGAAAACGCAAGCAGCAATCAGTAGAAGACATTCAAACAGAAGATGAAGGTACTTGAAGTGGGAAGCGCTGAGGAGACATCCCGATACACTAATGAGGGCAACGCTAGCACACAAGAATGAAAGTCCATTTTAGTCGCAGCATTGCAGCTAAGACAGCAATGGAGCCGGGTTAAAAGCAGGAAGGAAAGCAAACAATGGATATAACCCTAGGAAGTTATTTATAGTAGAATGACGGAAAGCCTAACTTCTTTTTTATTCCACGGTCAGTTTTATATGGCGAAAAAACTTTAAGGCTTTCTTCAGACAACTGGAGTAGCATAAAATGGCTCTACATTGGGGGAGAGAAAGACACAGCTGGCTCGGTTTTGGTTTTGTTTCTTTTTTTGAAGACTTCCAAAAGCTTTTTCTCTGCAAGGATATTTAGGTTGACCAACATCAAATAAATTACATTTTTTCCACAGACTTCATTAACAGAGTTTCCTGTTAACAGCCTATGAAGCAGCATTGACTAAAATTTGAAAAATGTAGCTTATCTGAAAAATAGAAGACTTTGGTCTCCTCTAGTTAAGTACAAGCCAGCAAACATCTCTGTTCGCTTACCGACACTCATCAGATCTCTGCCATCTCATGCCTAAGTTCATTCAACAAAATCTGCATAATCATCTTGAGTAAGGTGGCTGGACAGCCTGTCACAGACACTGCTTTGCATTTTAAAGAAAATACTAACATAAAATATCACAAAGAACCTTCAACCAATAATGAAGATTGCTCTTTAACATTCTAGTTTCAGGTACTGGTATTAGTACCTGAGATGCAATATCATACAATTATAAGTTAGAATAGTAATGCTGTCACAGTCAATTCATAATCACTGGCACATCCAAGACTTTTCCTTTTAAGACAGCTGAACAGGGTTCTGTTATTCTTAGCATTTCACATATGGATTTCATAGCCTTATTTTACATTGCTATCAGGCTATTTCAGACCTGTGTTGTCAGGGACATAAGACTAATGTGAAATTGGTCTGAAACACAGTTGTGCAAAGGCAGCAGTTAGTAATTCCACTTTGGTGTGAGAAAATCGCCATTGAGGTCTTACAAACAAGCCCAATTTTGTAAATGTGTGGGTTTGCATTTATAAAGGCCAAATTCTCAGTCCTCAGACCAAAGTACATTTCATACAATGAGCAACTCATTATCAACCCTCAAAACTCAGGGTAAGGTATTTGGCAACTGTATTTAAGTAAGTACTGCCCCACATGCTGCTGCTCATTTGTTTTGCTCAGTATTTAAGTTTAAAATTGTATTTCCACTTTCAAGTTACTGCTTCCATTTGGTCTTCCCTGGCAAGACTGGGAAACACTGCCTGGATAAATGTAACAACTCCAAAGCAGTTACATGTTATTCAGTGCCACAGAATATTTAAGTCTGTTTTTAAGAGCCACCCCACACATACACACATTGCACAGCATTATGCCCTACTTATAAGTAATTCTCTGGTTCACAGCAAAGAGCATTAATACCAAACTGCACAGGGGCATATCAAAACATAACAGGAACAAAAAATTACAGATAACGAAGTCCTGTTTGCCCATTTCATCCCAGGCATGCAGATTCAGACAGTACTGATGCTACTGCTTTTATTCTTTTCCCTTGGCTGGGTAAAACTACAAAGCGAGAAGCTAAAACACTGAATGACAATCAAGACCATGGCATTATCTCTACTGGCTTCTTCCAGAAACTGACACTGAAACTTAATTGTTCATTGCTCATCTGTGACACACGTCGCACGTGCTCAAGGCCATTTTTAGACATTCTCTTGAAGTTAAAAGAAGCACTGTGTTTTTATGCCTTCTGAACAGGTACAACATATTCTGCAATGACAAGTGCAATCTGAAGCTGCATGTGAGTTACTTAGAAACAAAATGAATAGTCAAAGTTAAGAACTCTTTGTCAATGTCAGCTTAGGACTCTCAATATGCATTTTCTATGATTCACCTTTCAATGGTTCATATTGCTCATATTTTAGATGAAGCTCGAGATACAAAACTACTGTTCTTTACAGCTATGCTGAAGAAGATGATTCCTATCACTTAATAAAATGGAAGCCTGGTAAAAGGCAATTAAGTGCATTACTCTGACAGTACTGCCAGATTAATACCACGACAACAGGAATTATCCACTCCTAGAATAAGAAGAACAAGGCAAGAATTGGCAGTTTTAGAGATGAAATAGTTTTCTTTTAAAATACAATCCCAAAGGTTGATGTAATGAACTTGTTTCAGGTGCTCCTTTTTATTCATTGCTTACTCTCTAGTTGACATTATTGCAAAAATTTTCACCTGTCATTTGCACATAAGTACATAAACCCATTAAATACAGGTTGTTTTTTTTTACTACCACAACAGTACTCAACTGAAACACGTACATACCCATATACGCTGCCCAATGGATGGCTCGTCTGTCTTTCTTGTCAAATGCATTAATATTGGCCCCTCTAGATAACAGTAAGCTGACCATCTGAGATAGAAAGAAAAGAAATCCTTTATTCATAATAGAAAACTCTGCTTAAGTTAGACAAAGAAAATCATAGCAGAAAAACAAATAGATGCATTTTCAAAGGATTTCATTGTATTGGTTTTTGAGTATTCCATAAGCTTGAAAAAACTGTCTGCCCAGCTTGGCAGCACTAATGAAGTGACCTTGAGGAAGACAACTTTTCACCAGAAACACTTCCCATTTAAAAATGACAAATTTGAGGAATCTTTGAAATCTTCAGGCAGGCTATTACCAAGGAATTCACTAAAGTTAATCGGTAAAAGCAAGCCTATTGCCAACTTGTCTCCAACCACCTATACACAATTACAATGGGAATTTCTCAGCAGTGATTTTTCAGGGCTTAAAAATTAGTAAGTTAGAGCTTATTACAGGCATTTCCTCCACAATTCAGTGAAAACACATACAATATGTTCACTATCTACTAGAGAGAAAAATATCTTTTTCCCATTTAAAATTTATCTATTATTAGTTTAACTCCACTTAACTCAGGAAAATCTGCTTCCATCTTAAGAAAGGTAAACGCCGCAATAACCTTCCAACTAGATTATGTAACAAGTATTTTTCACAACCATTCTGTATACAGTTGCATACAAAAGACATTCAAATACACAACAGGGGCTGGGGTATTTCAAAGGGATGTGGGAACGCATGATTTTAAACTGAGAAACTAAACATCAGAAATATGAGCGACACAATGACAAGTGAGAAACAAGCTAAGAAGAGTAACTCTTACCTCAACATGTCCACTGAAGGCTGCATGATGCAATGCTGTTCTACCTGCCCTATCAGACAGATTTACATTGCTTAGGAGAGGCACCAAAGCTTCAGCACATTTCACAGCTTTGTTTGCAGCTGCTATATGTAAGGGTGTCTGCCAGTTTTTATCACGAGCATTGACATCTGCTGAATGCTTTAACAACACCTGAACAGCATCCTGAAAGCATTTACAAAAAGAGAAGTCACTCAGTAATTTGAAATGCCTGCCTTAAATCAAGGCCAGTATAATGGAATAGAATGGCTTCCAGTTTGTTCTTCTGTGAACATCATCTTATGCTTTGGGATTTGTACTTTACCATAAATTCAGATCTGGGCATGTTCTCAAAAACATAAGCAATACACTCCCTACAGGGTTCAACTGAATCAACCATTCCCAGGTCTTTTATCCAGCTCCTTAGCTGGCTGGTGAACTATTTTGTCATCACAACTTATTTCCAAAGCTCAATAAACCTCCTTAGGATTTCTTCCATTGCTAAGCATTAGTGAAGTACTATGAACTTACAATGCATTTTCATCAATTTGCCAAGCAAAAATTTTGGACTGTTAAAGTCTAGAAATGGCAAAGAGAAGAACAGCTTACTAAATGCATATTTAGAAAACCTCAGATACAACAGGGCATGGTCACAAAAAGTTTCAACATACACTGTTGCAAAACCCTTGCAAACCGTTTCTGATGTTGAACTCAATGACATCTCGCAAAGATTATTAATTTCCTTTTGTTAGAAGTACAAGCTGTGAGAATTTGACAAATAAGGCTGTAATTCCTACAGCAAGATAAACAAATCCCATTAAAACATGTGCACGCAATTGGCATGCATTGAAAAAAATACCTGTAGGTGATATCAACATGATGATGAATACTGCATTCTGCATCAACTCGGCCACCTTACTGCAATTTGCTAACTGCTTTCAGTGACTTTCCAGCTCAAACACTTGGCATACAAATAAACAGTTGACACTTTGAACTTAAATCATTACCGCAAGTAGTGACTGGAAATTTTGAATTACACTCTGGTGCAACAGCTAGGTATATTGTACCATACCAGAAAGTACACCGGCATACAAATATAGATGCCTGGAGTGTGACAGGATTCACATGGAGTTGCTTCAACTTGCACAGTTGATAGCCAAATCCGTAATTCCAGCAATTCTGCATGCTTCCATGTCCCTGTTTAATTGCAGCACTCTTTGCTTCAAGAGTAAGTCCAGTTGTTTTACAGAAATAATAAAGAGTTTTTTCATTACAGCTTTTTTCATATAATGCCCAAACCTCATACACGTCTGCCAGCTGGAAAACAGTGTCTACATATATCAACCACATATGTGGGCTCCTACGACTTTACTGTGTTTACAATAGAGAATTCTGACAAGCACCTATCGCTGCCTTTTTGGTAAACAGTCTGACTGGTTTACATGTTTGATTACTATTTTGTTTAAAATATTCCACAATTAAAAAAATACGACCATGACTGGAGTTCTTGGAGTTACAATTTAGGTCCAGTTTGTCTGCAGCACCCCCCTCTGCAAGCATTACTGACAGAAGGAGCTTTTATTGTCCCCCAGCTCTGAAGAATGAAGCATTTGATGCTTTGGTCAGCTCCCAAAGGAGCAGCCTAAAAATACATCAAGAACAACAAAGAGCACTTGGGAATAAGGCGCCCTTGAAGATCCTTTTTCAAACACTGTTTTGAATAACACAATCTCCACAAAACTTAGCTATTAATGCTAGTGACAAAACACTGCAGTTTATCCAGGAAATTCAAGAGTGAAAACTGAAACAAGACTTGCTTAGATAGTTGGTGGATGAAATACTTGAAGTTCAATGCTTGTCAAAAGTATCTGTCTTCTCACACAAAGTTTACACAGAATCTTTAAAAAACCATTTTTTGATACATACTGAAACGAGCATTGATTTGACTCAATATCTCTAAGGAGACAATTCTGCATAAACTCTTCCACATAACAAGCTCAGGATTTCTCTGTTTTTATCTTCTACAGGCATTTAAATTTTTTATTAGGACATCAACAACAGAGAAACAACAACAGAGGCATTTCTTACATTACTATATTCTCCCAACTGTGTGACTGGTAGACTTCAAAAAAACTTTCTACATATTTAATTTACAGATTTTAGTAATTCACAATACTATCAGTACTTATTAATCATTTTTTTAAAAAAAAAAAAGATGTTTTCAGGCCTTACAGAAGTATTTATTTCTTCAATGTCTGAAGAGACAAGCATGCAAAAAATGAATAAATGCAAAGATTATGCTATAAAAGCTGTACTAGATTTTAATCTCTACTTTCATGCTGAACCATTCGAGTTACCTTAAGAGAAGTAAATTGGACATGAGAACACTTCATGCAAAACCCTCTGCTAGGGAAATGGTAGAGAGCAAAGCTAAGAACTGGAAGGGTACAGTTTTCCCCCTTTCCTCCAACTCAGGAACATTATATACATACATACACACACACACACATATACATGTGTGTGTATGTGTATATACACACACACAGGGCCTCAACAGGAAAACCAGTTTTGCAAAAAGGTTGTGCAATTCCAAACATCTGGAGTAATTTCACTTTGTAAAAACTAAACAATGAACAGAAGTTAATTTGAGATGTCTTATTTTAACACAAAGCAGTCATAAAGCCCAAGCATACCTCACTACAAGATGCCACAGCTCTGTGTAAAGGAGTCAGCCATTTGCTGTCTTTGGCATTAACTCTAGCTCCTGTAACAAAAAATAAGAGTAACAGAAATTTGTAATACATTTATAGAAAAACTTGAATATTTTCAAGTACAGAGACAGGACTATTGGAAACTACTTATTTTAAGCTTATAACATAGCATTGTGCCAGAAATGGAAAGGAGTCTTTTCTCCAGCAGAAACCCATCCTTTGAGGAAATTCTTTTTACACTGCACCCATAACAGTTTTCCATCAAAGCATACTCATCTTTTTACACTAGGTAATCCTCTATGCAATATGTATCACATCACATGGTAACATACATGTTACATGGCCAGAGATTATTAACTTCTCAGGCTAAATGTAATATTGTTATGTCAGAACCACCTTTTTTTCTATGCAAAAAGCAGAAAAGGATAGGAGGCCAGTAAAACAACAAGATGTCAAACAGGCTGTTTGCAGGATACTCAGCTGGGAGACGGTATTTTAATCCAAGTCTCCCAGACCTGCACCAGCAAAGAAGTCTCTCCCAGTCCAGCTGAACCTGACCAAAAAACTGTATAAAATCCTGGCTGCATATACTAAGCAAACCAAAGATCTGAGGTCAGTTCTCCAAGTTAAACAGTTTCGTCAGTCCATCCCTTTCAGGTTTGAGAACACAACATGGAAGCTGATGCTAGATCCAAACTCCCTCTTTGACCCTAGGTCTTCCAAGAGCCAGACAGAACCTGAGGTCTAACCACTGGCTACAGATTTAAGAGACTTCCATCTTTCCCTTAACCGAATTTCAGAGGCTTTTGGTGTCATCCTATTTTCCAAGTTCAGAAGTTTTTGAAAAGTTTGAAGGAATGGGAGAAGTTCAAGTTCATCTGAAAAACAAGTTCACCTGAAGAACCACCCCCAAAATCTAACAGAAGTTTAAGACACTTATTAAAACTATCTGCTTTTGTCAGCCATTGTAAGGACCTACTGTACAGCACCATACTGGGTACCATAACATAATGTACTGTATAAAACTCTGCACAGAACTCTAGCACAGAATTTCAGGAGTCTAGAAGTTACCAGAAATGTCTTAGGACTCTTAAAAACCCACAAGACCATAACCTGAATAATCAGCAAATGAGAACGTAATCAATATATTTCAAATGTATTTGTAATTCTTGATTGTCTTCCAGGTTGTCAGCCACACCCTGTTTTTAGCAGGCAAAACAAAAATAAGAGCTAAATGGTACTCAAAGCTTCACCTGACTTGATGTGTACAGCCAACACCAAGGAATGAATACTTTCAAAGCCTCACCGATTTTTACTTCTAATTTTAGGGTACAAATGTTTTTGAAGCATTTTAAAGGAATTCCAAAGTTCCTAGGTCATTAGCCAAACCACCATCCTGATTATCCTCAGGAAAACGCATTTGCAAGGCTTGAGATCAGGTCAGATCCACTCAGGAGATGAAACCTCAGGCAGGAGAAGCACCATGCCCAGCAGATGGGGAGAAATGCACATTTTCACCCCAAAGGAGCAGCAGTTACCTAACCCCTTGTGAGAACATGCTTAGGGTCCAGCCTGTGTTTATGAATCAGCTAAGCTGTTCACTGACATTTCTGGTATTTCAACACACAGGCTAAAAATCTCCCCAGAAGCGAGCAGGAATAAATACCAGAGATACTGCACACAAGATTTTCCCAGTGTTAAATTAATCAAAACTGCTACAACTAAAGGAAAAGAATATCTGAAAGTGTTTGTTTTTCTGGTGAGAAAGAAAATCACCATTGCCAAAGAAATGCCTCAGGAAATTTGAAGCAATATCTAAAAGTAGCATGGTCCTCTCAAAAGAGCAAAATCAACAATATCTGCTCCCCATCCTCTAAGTCATCTTCCACTCAAAGAAGCAAGAAAACCTAGGTCTAATACATCTACTAATTAGTGCAATACATAGACACTAAGATAACTTTTCAAATGCACAGAAAAATTGTAGATTCATTGACAAAGTAAAAAACCAAGGCTGACTTGACAAAAGACCTGAAAGTCTGACAGACTTACTTAAGAAACCACCACCAAGCTTTTGCATCCTTCCCCCCCAAAAAAATTCTTACAGGAGTTCCAAAATTGCTAGATTGAAAAGCAAGGTCTTTAAGTCATAATGAGAACAAGCACACTATCAAAAAACACATATGAACTATTAATGTGAGAATTGGGAATTCTACAGCTCTAGATATGTGAAACAAAACAGTATTTTAAATTAACATAGACATACTTCCCCCTTAAATTTCTTCAAGAAATGCTGCCAAGAATGATTTATATTTCATTTATCACCTTTCTCCAGACAGCAGGTCGTTCTTTATTCCCTAGCACATGATTTGGGGAAAATGTTACAATTGTTCCCTTTGCCTTAAGGTGCTCTCTATGAGACTTAAAGCTCCCTCAAACCTACAATACTCCTATCGTGCAACAGTGAGGAAGTTACAGTCTTAATCTGCCAGGTTAAAGCTCTACTCCAGATTTTCCAATGTTTGTTTTCAGATATGGAAACAAACGTTGGAAAATATATTATACCTTTAATGAGTATCTGTTGCTTAAAGATGATCTGCTTCAGGGCTTGCTTGAAGACAGTTTGAACACATGTATGTACATAACTCACCGTACAACACTGCCGATGCAACGTTAGCTCTCTGTGAAGCTCAACTTGCTGACGTGTTAACCAGGGCATTTCTCACATTTCAAATGCCTTCAAATGCCAGTTATGCAGCCGTCTGCTCTTTCAAAGCACAGCGCAGGGTACCTCAATCCCTAATTTGTAAAAAAGGCAACAAAACCCCCACCAAACGCAAACTCCCCCCCTCCCCCCCAGTTATTCCAGACTTCAGGGGCCTGGTCTTAAACTGCTCAAATATTTCATTTGTTTAATGTAACTTTTTTTTTTTATATTTCTTTCCTTTAATGCCATAGAGCTCACAGAAAAAGGATGTGGTGGCTTGCCAGAGATATAGAATAGAATACTGCAACACAAATACCCATCATCACTACTTGAACTTAAGAACCGATTATGAGAATAACACTCCCCTCAAACTGCGCCTCCGAAACCAACTTATTCTTCCATGTTGGTGCAATAAACTGAAATCCAAACAAGATGTTCCCTTTCATCACCAACTTTGCTAGTATACAAAAAGCAGTTTTGCTCAACAAAAAGGAGGGAAGAAGCTTGCGTATTTTTCTTCCCTCCCCCCTGAATCTTGTATTTCCTTTGACAAAGCTGCATTCACAAAACTGACAATTACAAAAGCATGTTTTATTCAATAAATCTCTTACAGAAGCTACCGAAAAACCCAGTGATGCTTACTCAGGCAATGAATGACTGGGCAGGAAATGCTGCAAGGAACTGTCACACACCTCCTCCTTCATCCATAAAGTGCCATGTAACTATATATAGCCATGTCTCAGCACCTCAGTGTTCCTCTGGTAAGAACTTTTGCTGAGACACTCTTCCTGAGCAACTCTGCACCAAACTCTTCCTATTTGGAAAGGTCCTCAAAGACTAATGAATGCAGTGGCTGCATTTCTAATGTGTCACTAGCTGGAAATAGATTCAGAAAAGAAATATAACAGAACTGACAAGCCATTTTTTCATCTTCTGTTTGTAGTCTGTATTTTTAGACTGATGGTATTTTCCCTTGTTACTGTACAAGATGTGCAAGTGATTGAACAATGTAATATAAGCAAACAAAGCAGAAGTGTTTTCATCCACATATGCAATATGGACGAGCGACAATCGGTATCTGAAGCTCTGAAATGTTTATTTAGGAATAAAGTGTGTAAAATCTTTAGATTACATTTTAAAAAGCTAACAAACTTTGTCTCAACAACTAGGATACAGAAATAATTCCAGGAATGATCTTTGCAGATATTAGGAAGATCTCAGGTTTAAATCACTGAGAATAACCAGCAGTCCTACTGTAATTAAATCCTATTTAATTACAGGCTAGTATTAGCTTAAGAAGTTTTTCTTTCCTATATGATCCACTTTTTATCTAAAGATGATGATCATGGAAGTACCCAGAGTGGCAAGCAGAAATTCTCAGACTACACTGCAGAATGAACAGGACGAGGAGGAGATTTTCATGAGATAGAAAAATACGTGAACATTCAGAAGGAAACACAAAAAAAGATGTAAAGGAAAAGATGATTTGAGAGGTAAATTGGAGCAATCAGTATTAAATATCTAAGACAATTAACTATTGAAAACTTTATTGTTTCAGTAATAAAGAATAAGACCTTATTGAGAGAAAGCTTCTTATTTATAAGCTAAATGCATAGTAGAGCTATAGAAGAGTGGAAAACAAAAATCTGAGGGGGACAAGACTGGAGTACCTTTTAAGCAGCCACAATGATGCTTCAACAACAGTTTTTATTGTTTAAAACAAAATAAACAAACAAACAATCCACACACCAAAACAAAACAAACACCCCTTTCCCCCATCAAAAAACCCCACATGGAGATACACTGGCCACAAAAGGGGAGGAAAACCACAATCAAACCAAAGCCAATCTCCAGAACTTTGTTGTCTTGTCAATGTAATAAGCCTGTTTCCTTTCATAACTTCATAGTTTCTGCTGCAACCCAGCCCTCACCTCAAGTTTCAGATTGCTGCACAAGGTTCTCTGACTCCTTGAGCTATTGAAAGCTATTACCATTTCTTAAGTCAGCTTCATTTTCCCTCTCAATGAGCATCAGGGCTACTTTTTTCACAACAACTGACTGTTACTGCTGCCAGAAGGAAGTTTAAACAGTTCAAAACAGCAGCCAACACCACTGTCAAAAGAAGAGGAAGGAGCCGAAAGACACAGCCAGTGTAAAAGGAGCCCCTGTGAAATGCCTTTGGCATGTGGGTACATCTGCAACCCAAACAAAGGGAGCTTCATGCGGCTGTTACAGCCTTTCATCAGCTGAGCTGTGTGACTGTCATTGAATGTACTTTAATAGTTGGACAGCTTCAGAATTAGATGAAAAACACAGGTAGAGTGGAGTTAACACTGAAGGGTCTTTACTATCCTCCAAAATCCATTATTACTGCAATCATCGTTTTCCAGCATCAGCACAATTCTTCCATTTTGCAGCTGACCCAGAGGAAAGCACAACAAAAACTCATGAACTGCCAATCCTTAATGAGAGTGAGTTTGACAACAGATTCATGCTGGGCCCCACGCAGTGAAAATTTTGGGTTAAATAAACAGAAATGTGTTGTTAGTATTTAAGTATCAATGCAGTACACTAACTAAAACTATTCAGAACAAAACAGCAGATAATTCAGATGTCTATTTTCATGAACTGCACTGATTGCAGTAAAAGCAGTAACAGTCTGCATGAAATTTTAAAGAAAACTCACACACACACAGATACGAATCAAAAGAAAACATTCTGGAATCACGTCCTGCTTCTCACGTGTCTCTTGCCTGCAGAACAAACTCTGATGGCATTAGATGAAAGCATAGGACAAAGAAAGAAGAACTTTTTATAAAGCTAGAAGCCACCCCAGAACAGCCCACATGCAGAAATTAACTGAAAGAAGGGTTTGATTTTTTTAATCAGAACTTCTTGGAAAGAACAAAAATTTGGACATTCAGTTAATTCTTAACTTTTTTACTTTTCTACTTCTCAGTAGTTTGCCATCAATTATTTACACAATTAAAGTCACAGAATCATAGAATGATAGAATGGTTTGAGTTTGAAGGGACCTTAAAGATCATCTAGTTCTAGCCCCTGCCATGGGCAGGGACACCTTCTCCTAGAGCAGGTTGCTCCAAGCCCAGTCCAACCTGGACTTGAACACTGCCAAGGATGGGGCAGCCACAGCTTCTCTGGACAACACGTTCCAGTGTCTCACTACTCTCTTAATAAAGAATGCCTTCCTTGTATCTAATCTGAATCTACACTCTTTCAGCTTAAAACCATTCCCTCTTGTCCTATCATTACATGCCCTTGTAATAAGTCAGTGCAATTATGCAAAGTAGACAGATGTGTTTGTGCACAGGGATGCAGAGTTGTGCATACATCATAAAAATAGAACTGTGATGTGTAAGGACTCTTCACAAAGTAATACAAAAGAGAAAATGCTTCTAAAATGATGATTCTCAAGTGACTAAAACTTAAACCTTTGTTCCATCAATCTGTATATTATAAACACCCATCTTCATGCCTCTTATTTATTGTTCACCTCCTTACCTAACAGATTTAGGAATGCTAATTGCTTATCTAGGTACAATCTAACAGGGAGATATGATTTGAATAGTTAGACTTCCACAGACCACAGTGGTGTGACAATTTGCTGGCAAGATAGCCACATTCTCAGGAGACAAGTTTATTAGCGTTCAGAGAAGATCAGTGTTTCAAGATGAAAAACAAAAGGCAATCTAAATGTCCCAGCCACCAAACTGGAATCACTGAACCAATTTTCTTTGCTGTTCAGAGTCTGCATCCAAACCATCACCTTCAGGTCCCTTGCCCAGGTGAAAGGCTACAATAGGAGAAGCCACACGGCAACCTTGAGGTTTGGTGCAAATGTATCTCAAGAATTCAAAACCTGCTTGTAAGACTGAAAACTTATTCCACAAGAGCCTGCAAAAAGGCTGAATCGGTTCTATCTTCAGAATGTGCAATATGGGCTGCTTACGTCTGTAGCAAAGTAATATAAAGATATTGTAACAGTAACATATGGTCCAAAATGCATACTTGAAAGCAACATGGACCCTTGGACTGGGATGGAAAAGACGTTCCAATCAAATTAAAAAAGTCCTGTGTAAGTAACAAAGGACAGACACTTTTTAATAGAGAATGAGGAAGAATCATGCAAAAGCCACTGAGCAGTGGAAAGATTAATACTGACTTCAGTCATTTTGAGATCCAGTTTGAAGAAAGGATATAAAAAGGCAAAGCAAAGAGTCTTCGTAGTATAGCCTGCACAGCAGGAAAACTATAAAGTGGTTCCCAATAACATTCCAGCAAAACTCTATTAGAGGATATTACAAATTGCAAAGCCAAGCTCTCACAAGGTGGGAAATGCTAGGATGAAAGTATTGTAATTCATTCCCTTGTGCACATATATTACAATAGGGCAATTAAAGCTAAATACAAAATTTTTACATGGAAATTTACTGCACAGAGGAGATTGCTGCTCAGAAATGTTATTTATTCAACAAACTATTTTTTCATTGTTCAAAAAGAGGTCTTGCAACATGACAAGTGTTCTTCAAGCCTTGCTCTGGTAACAGATGTTATTTTCTCCCTAATGCTCATCTATTAGGACAAAATGTAACATTATACAACTGTCTCAAAGGAGATATCTGATTTCCAGCTGAAACACAATAGATGAATTTTCCCTATCTTTATGAAATGGAGAGGATAAATACACTAAACCTCTGTGCCCCATCTTCCGATTGACATCATTAAAAGAAAGATCTTGGCTTGTGCATTCCAAGACACCTAGACCCAATTTCTCAGAGAAGCAGCTGGTGCAGCACTTCAGATACATCTGTGAGCACTCACACTCCACAAACCTCAAAGATTTTAAATCCAGCATTCACAAATGAGGAAGACTAAACTGGTAGCTGCTTTTTAAAGAGTCCGGTTTAAGCTGCTTGCCTAAGATCACAGCTTGCAAGCAGGTAAGATACAAATCAGCAGCCAAGTACAGCACAGCCTTTCAAACTCAACAGCCTCAACATGCAGACATCGCTTTCTCATCTTGCAATTAAATGCCCCTCTTCATTCACATACAGATGCATCAACAACTGCATCTGTGCCTCCTTCACTGTAGCACCCCGATTCATTCCCAAGCACAGCCCCTCCCTGTGAAATTCATGAAGCTGTGCTTTTACAGCAAGGCACAAACATGTAATTGAAGTCTGCAGCACAGCACATGAGTAAATGTTAGATTGACATTGCCTATGCAATCCACAGCTTTTGATGCGTTTGATTTTGCAACTATTTAACACGTTGTTTTGTGTAGATAACATTTATTTAATGAAAATCAAGATTTATCTGAGATGTATCAATGCCTCCCTGTCTTCTTGAAAAATCTACAGACACAGCACCACCCCACAACCTCTCCATCACACAACAGCTCAACTTTGGACTATTCATACAGACCTAATTCTTAGTTCTTCACTTCCCTCCTTTGTTCTCCCATTTTTGCCACAGTTATACTCAGGCTATGTGCCCAAACAGCATGATGTGCCTTTCTCCCCTTACTGCCATTCCCCAGTCAGGATCTTGTTTCATTAATATCTGAACTAGAATCTTCTCCTTCCATATGCCCTTTGTCCATGAGAGGTATTTTCTTCCAGTCGCAGTTCTGGTAACTGGACTCTCTTCACCCAAACCAGTCAGAAGCTCCACTCCTAAAAGTACCTGACTTCAACTTTTGTTTGTCACATGACTGGCTGTTTGGAGATTTTATTTGGTTTTGTTTTAAATCACTGTGAAAACTGAAACAAAAAAATATCTTTGCAAAATCCATGATCTCTCTTCAGAAGAATGGGGTCTATGTATTTTCAAGAGTCACCAGAACTTGTTTTTTTTCTTGACAGGGAAAACCAGCACCTTCTCAGTAACACAGGTGAAATTTTCTCAACAAGTTATGACTATATAGAATACTTCCATGAGAAAAAAACCCAAATAAAACACCACTATAATGTGATACTAATTAATTATAAGTATATATAATTTTAGAGTAAATATATATAATGAGAAAATTGTATCTTGCTAAATTATAAAAAAGTAAATTGGGCCTAGCAATGTCAACTGAAACTATGGAGTGACACCTACAATCTTGAAAGTGGTATTTCCTTAAAGCAAAATTTATTTAAGGTTCATGGAGAGGATAGTGATGGGGTGTCGAAATAGCCAGCTTTGCACAGGTAAGGTGCACCATTAAGCAGACTGAAGATTGAAGTACTGCTATGGGGCTGTTACAAGTTTTAGTCTTTCTGTTTAACCTTAAATCTCCATCTCACGAATCCAGCCTCAAGCTATCTGATAGGCACATTTATCTAAGATCAAAACCAATCCGTATCAGTGATGAACTTCTGCTTTCAAGGTTCTGGGTTAGTTTCTCGGTTTTCTACCTTTTTTTTTTAAAGACAAAGTATACTGTTTTACAGAACTTGCGCTTTGTCTTAGTACAATTAAATAGGAAAAGAGACGTGAGATTTTAAAACACTCAGCTGTTCCTGATTCTATTCTGTGCATTTAAGCCAACAGCAAAGGATACTTCAAAATAACACAATCAACTCTGGATGTCATCTTCTATGTTCAATTTTATCTTTCTGAAAACAAAAGCAATGCTAGTAACATCTACCTATAACAAACTATCATGTCTTTAGACTAAACTACCTAAAGCTGATCAAGCTACAAATAAAGATAGCTGTGAGAAAGGTTTCTACAAAGAAATATTTTAGAGCAGAACTACACAGTATTATAACACTGATAAGTTTTGAACCCAAAATTCAGTACAAACATCTTTAATTTCTATTACATTAAGTATCTCAATAAATGCTAAACAGTCTAAGATGTACATAAATATTGCTTTGGATGTGCATAGAGTTATTTTTTTTTTCCATTAACAGGAACAGAACATACCAGATAAAATAAGTAGTTCAATAATTTCTGCATCTCCCAGATAGGCAGCAGCATGTAAAGGGGTCCTTTTCTCATTATCCTGTGGTAAGAGGGGGGAAAAAAGGTTTTATTTAAAATAAAAAAAGTATGTCTTAGCATTCTCTATGAGTTATGAAAAAACACTGCATAAAAGTGCATCTTCCAAATACTGTACATTTTATATTCTAGAAAATAATTACGCTAAAGACTTCAGTCATTTTAACTAAGACCAGCAGGGAACTTACTTAGCCATATACAATATATACTAAGATTAACTTCTGAAAGAGTAGCACAAAATACTCCTCAGCTCTTTCAGTATCAGTGCTAATTTCTCTGAATTAATTTATAGCTTAATCAAACAATCACTTTCATATCACAGCAAGTGATTAAACTGGACAAGAACCAAAAAGTTTGCTCTCTAAGGGAAGACTGATGAGAAGTAAGAGGCAAGACCATCATCAGTCAGCATCCTGGTTCTGGTCTAAGCTTTGCTTAGATGGCTAGAGCTGCAAATACACTAGGGGTGAGGGATCAAGATTATAAACAGCAAGAATTTTAAATCACAAGACATTTCTATTAATTCCACTGTTGATTCACAGCTACAGCAAAATTAATGCACATTTTAACTGACATTTTATTGTGAAGAGTGTTGGTCTCCCTTGCCAAAATAACCTTCTTCACTGAATCCCCACTTGAGAGCTAGGAGCATACAAAATGGAAATTAAAGCTAATCTCAGGAGAGATGTGATAGTGAAACTGGAGCTGAGACCCAAGAAGTCACTTCTAAAACATAAAATGCAACTTCAGAACTTCCAACATTCACTTCCACACACCCTAAGACAACATCACACACATAACCCCTAGCCTCAACAAACTACTCCCTGGTTAGTACCTGCTCAGAAAAAGTTAAATGTTACACAGTCACCATTTTATCAGTGTTTCCTAACATAATTTTCTGAATTACACACAAGTAATCCCAAATTGAGCAGTGCAAACCTGACACTGACGCACCCAGAATGAGGAATCTATACTACTTATCACTAACACCACATAATGCCTCACAGTACCAATTACTTGCCAGCATGTCTCAATTGCAGATTACACATTTGCGACAAAAAGACAGCCCCTGGCACCAAGGACTTGCTATCTAGGGAAAAAAAGGAAATAAATAGAGACAGACAGGAAGCACAAGGGAAAAAGTAATACACATATTAAACTTGCTACGCAGCCCAAAGGCAGTTAAGACCAGTCAGCAATGAGAATCAGTTTTCATTCCTCTAGTATGGAGGAGTGACTACAGCTAGCTAACATTTTGCAACCCCTTTTAAACCTTTTTGACAATGCTAAAGAGTCTATAACCCATAGGAGTAAGGAACAAGCAGAAACAAATATGATACTATACTGGCTGCAATTTCACTGTAGAATTCAAGAAAATGAGATGGGTGATGAATGTGTCCCTCCATAGGGAAAGTATCTGCTCAGGAACACAAGAACTGCATTCCCTGCCTAAAGGGCAAACCCTCATTATTGCAAAAATAGTAATCATATTTACTGTAGTGTTGGTTTGGCTTTTTTGTTTGTTGGTCGGTTTGTTGTTTGGTTTGGGTTTTTTTTAATGTCTAAGTGACACGAGTCACACGAGTAACGAGTCTGATATAACTTATCATAAATCATCCAATAAAATGGTGTGGAGAAGGGAGCTGTTTGTCCAGAAAAATACTGATCACCAAACACCAAATATATTTTCCTGAAACATCCATGGTCCGAATTTCTGGTAAATTCAAGCCACGCTTCTCCAAAAATCCAACCTCTACAAACAGAAACTGCTGAGCACTCTGAAACCACCAAGATACAAATATGAAAGCAGCTCTAACACAAGCAACATAGTCATAGAATTGTTTAGGTTAGAAAAGCCCTTTAGGATGACTGAGTCCAACCCTTTCCACTCCAGCACTCCCATGTTTCCAAGCTGTTTTCAATCATGCAAATCTTTCTGTTATGCTGCTCTTAAACTGACAGCCTGAAAATACTCAAAGCCCAACTCCCAGTTCTGCAGCAGGGAGTACAAACTGGGAGTGTAGGAATGCAGGAGGCTGGTGGACCAGGGTATGCCTGCTGGGATGGCTCACAGCTTGGATGATCAGGATGGATCAGCTCGAGAGACTGGTATTTCAACAATCCCAAGCCCAAGGGTCTCTGCTGACCACAAGTATTCTGCATGCCGAGGGTGCTTTGACATAAGCCCTTTTTTTCTGTCCCCTAGTTTCACAACTGGCACTTTCTGATGCTTCCAAACAGTTCTTTTTAAATTTAACTTCGGTGAGAAAGTTTTTGGTTAGTTAAAAAACCTGTTTTTCAGAACTTCTTACAAAAGCAGAAACAGAAATGCTGCATTCAGCAGGCCATCAGCAGTATGCAGAAGTCTTTTCTTCCACTAAAAGAAAATCCTTATTTTGTTTCAGCTGAAGTTTTACATTTTATTGGTGAACTTTAATAAATTAAATCTGAGGAAAATTAAAGAGATTTCTGTATTTTGAATGCCACTAAAGAATTGCTACACAGACCACCTACTTTTTACTGAAGAACAGTGACAATCTGATGAACAAACTTCATCCGCAAAAGTACAGAGTACACCATATAAAGCATTACAGCAAAGAATGCTAATCAAGCTTTCAGTTTTAACAAGCAACCTTGGAAGCAGTCATCTTGCAGCACTGATATATCATACAGTCATAGACTGGTTGGGGTTGGAAAGGACCTTAAGATCATCTAGTTCCAAGCCCCCTGCCACGGGTAAGGATGCCTCATGCTAGACTGCACTAATGTAAATATTGGTCCAAGTGTTGTTCCTTTAATTTCATAAACTTAAATGGCACTAAAAGAAACATTCCAACAGAGAAGCAGTTTTGTACATTAAAGGCACTGTTACACAAAATGTAAAATCTAGCACTGTTGGTACTATTTAATTCCAAATATCACAGCGTTACTGCAGTATTTGACAACACAGAAAAGCAAGTGTTGTGCCATCTTAATTTTCCTGTTCAAAAATCTGCAAGGCAAATGGGACTACTGCAACTCTAAATTGGCCGCAATGCTCTTATAGAAACACATCACCCTAATTGCATTAGGCAGGTTTTACACAGTTGAAAGAGAATGTTGGCATTCCAGTAGAAACAACTGAGAAATTTATATTCTTAATAGGGAATGCCAAACTTTAATTCCAGGTATTGGTCACTGGTGTCAACAAACTAAAAAACAGTAAAAGGTCTGAGTCCTTAAGAAATCAGTTTTCAGAATAGCAGTACTGAAAAACCTCACCATCATACTTATACTCCTCTTTGGATTGCATTACATAACAAACATATAATCCTTCCATTCGCAGTACTTCTGTTTCTCAGGTTTTCAAAACATTTCATCTACATAGGGGCTTCTATAAGGATTACACCATGAAAAATACATTGGAGGCTTATGACCCTGTTAAAACCCAATGTGGAATAAAGTGACAGGGTAGTGGTGCTACAAGATTCATCTGAACTCCCCTCACCTAGAAAAAGGATAATGCCACTTTTGTTTCATTCTACCTAAAACATGGGGCTTAACTGTTTCACCATTTATTCCATGGATCAAAACCTCTACAATGCCTTATTAACCATTAACAACCATTAGTTTAGTCTACGGCTAATTCAAACATGCAGCATTCAAAACTACCTCTTTTTAAAGTAGTAAGTATCCTTTGAATTATAATAATTTATTCCTGGTTTGGGTTCTATCTCAGCAATTGATTTAGAATAACTACACACAACTATAGAGAGCTTTAAGGAACCAGATGCCTTTAAAGGCAGATCTCTTATCCCACACATATCCAGTAAGACTGCCATAATCTGACTATGCCTTCTGCATGAGTACATTAGACTGTAACTTCAATTTGCCTTTCAAATAGTTCAACATTGACTGATCTGAAATCTCTGAATTAAATTTGGAGAAGCATGAATGCAACATCCCCCTTCATAAAAACCCTTCTTTATGCGATCTGCTCTTCAAAACCAAATTTTGCAGTAACACTTTAAAAAGCTCTCATTATTTCGTGATCACACTTACAAAATATCATTTAATAAGTGTTTTCTGCTGCACCATTTGTCAGCTGCCTGCTTCAATACCATCTGTTCATTTTCTTCAGAAATCAACCCAAAATACACAATTCTAAATCTTGAAAGAGTTTCAATGCCCGCATACCCTGTAATAGCTTTAATAAACTTTCCTTGCAAGTTAGACTATTTTTAAACATACCACTTCATACAGAGTATTTTTCAGTTAGGCTAGAGAGACAGGACTATTCAACCAGCATGATTTGTAGCTCCTGAGTTCACAGACAACATATAAGAACACGATTACAAAATACTTCCGATTCTTTGAGTGTCCAAAACCACAGAGGTCTCACCCAGCATAAAGCCCCAGTGCCATACTTGAGAGTCACTAGAACACTGAATTTTATTTACAGGTTTGAGAATTATCATTTCATAAGGTAGAAAAACTGCACTCGATTTGTTGGGTTTTTTTAAATGAACATATTTAAATATTTGGCTTTAACATTCCAACTTCAAACTTCACAAAAGTTTAGGTTAGGTATGTAATTCTGTAACTGAGGCGACTATCTCTTTGGAAGTGCCTTACCACAAAGTGCTATCTTACACATATCTTAATTAGAACTTGAAAATCAACCGTATGATTGTCAACTGAAAGTAGCAGAAAAAGACTAAATATCAGGCTTTCAAAACTTAAATCTGTGACTAATTCATTTTGTATCCCTACCTTGAGTGTTATTAATCTGATATTTCTTTGGATTTTTTTCTTTCCCCAATGTTTTTTAACTCAATTACATGAACATCACATTGTTAAAAATTAACAAACTTTAACTAATGTTGACTAACATAATTTTGAGAAGCACAGTTCTATTTTCTAACCATATTTCAAATTTTTTTCGCAGCTCCAAGAGCAAGCCTAGCAAGCTACAATAATAGACTTTTGCATGCTGAAAACTAGAAGGAAAGCATGCTATGAACCATAAAAATAATACGTGTTACACAGCTAACCACAAGCTATCCTTTGAAGCCAGATGATAGATACATTGCAGTTGACATGAAGAGATTTGTCAGGCTGGCACGGTTAATTATTGAACTAATGATCATAGTACTGTTGGCATAAACACTTGTATTGCATTTGAAAGAAAAAAGGGGGAATGGCTTTAAACTGAAAGATGGCAGATTTAGGTTAGATATTAGGAAGAAATTCTTCACTGTGGGGGTGGTGAGGCCCTGGCACAGGCTGCCTGGAGAAGCTGTGGATGCTCCATCCTGGAATTGCTCATGGCCAGGCTGGATGGGCCTTTAAGCAACCTGGTCTAGTGGAAGGTGTCCCTGTCCATGGCAGAGAGGTTGGAACTGGATGAGCTTTAAGGTCCCTTCCAACCCAAACCATTCTATGATTTTAAATTTCCACCAGTATGACTTTATCACCACACACTGCATTTCAGGGCATATCCTTTTCATGCCATCTATTAGGACAGAGCAAACCTATACACCTTCAAGCAATCACAAAAAAAAGAGAGGAGGAATCTTTGCCCTCTTGCTCATTACGACAGCAGTAACCAGTGACTCTAGAGACTTTGTCTTGCAGAAGTGTCTTCAGCAACAAGGGTCACTTCAGCTGTAATCTCCAAACCCGAGTGCTGTTTGTAGTTAAGATCTTCAGTACTAATTTAACAGTGCATGCTCTTTGACTTGATTCTAAATAATAATAATAATCATAATAATAATAATAATAATAATAATAATAATAATAACAACTATAACTGTCATATT
>JBCJKH010066012.1:45292-67549 GCA_039877255.1 Loriculus beryllinus | reverse complement strand
AAAGTGGGGGTGTTGAGTCTGGAGAAAGGAGGCTTAGGTGAGACTTCGTTGCTCTCTACAACTACCTGAAAGAAGGTTGTAGTGAGGTGGGTGTTGGTCTGTTCTCCCAAGTAACAAGTGAAGAAGAAATGGTCTCAACTTGGGCCAGGGGAGGTTTAGATTGGAGATTAGGAAACATTTTTTCATCAAAAGCGCTGTCAAGCATTGGAACAGGCTGCCCAGGGAAGTGGTAGAGTCACCATCCCTGGAAGTATTGAAGATACATAAAAGATTATGTACATGTGATGCTTAGGGACATGGTTTAGTTGTGGACTTGGCAGTGCTGGGTTAATGGTTGGGCTTAGTGATCTTAAAGGTCTTTTCCAACCTAAATGATGCTATTTATGGTTCTATATACCAATTAGCATTATCTTAGCTACAGAAGATATTTTTGAAAATATAGTTAGAAAAAGCTATTAAAATACAGATCTGGAAGGACTAACTCAGGAAATATGCTTAGGAGCCTCTGCTTTATACGCAGAAGTTTTCATCCAAACCAGGATCATCTTGCTTTATTGTTAGGAGTACTACTAATACCCTTGCTGCTTACCTTAGACACTGTTGGTGTGGTTTTTCTCATCCTCTGATTATCAGGGGGTTTTACCATTATGTAGAAAACTTCTTCAAAGGTTTAAAAAGCAAACAAAAAACACAAGCCAACCAAACACAGATTCATTAAATTGAAGCAATAGAAGAGACATTGAAGGCATTGAAACAATAAAAAGGAAAGAGATTAATCAGACGTTTAGAATGTTCTGTATGATTCTTTTATACTGTGCCAGTTTTCTGTTTTCCTTTTCTTTGTGTATGAAAATATCTATTTATAACATTCATTCACAGAAAAATTCTGGAAGGTACTGCAGCCTGCATGTGCTGGGGAAGATTCCATGGCTGTGTGTTGTGATAATAAACAGGAACTCAATTAAGCTGAAGATTATATTTAATAAGGCCATTTGTAACAAAACCATGGCATTATTTTACTTACAATCTCTAAGGTTTTCTTGGAGATTGCTGAAAATATTTACTTCTTGTTGTTTGGTTTTATTACAGTTCTGTGATTACAGGTTTAGTTGAACTTACGGCATATCTACTGTACATTACAAAAGGGTTACAAGATGTTGAGTTTCCACAGATAGCAGGAATGAATGATTTGAGAGTAAACCTTCCTATAATTGCACCTCTTATTCTTAACTGTCTTGCTTATCCCTTGCTTTCCCCTTCTCAAATGCATCCTTTAACTGTCCTCCCTCCAAATCCTTCTCATCTCTCCCTGTGTCTATGCTTTTCCTTTCCTGAGGACTTGATTTGCTTATCTACAGCACTCACTGTTCCACTCTTCCTGGCTGTCAGACAACAGGAATCTTCTCTAGTGCTAGTGTTACCATTACATGTCCCCTCTGAGGTTCCTGAAAAGATCTGGCAGTTTGTGTTGGCTGTTGCTCATCTGCTGTGCTCAGATTTGGCAGAGTCCCCTCGCAGAATTAGTAGCCTCTAAGAATTTGGTTTTGGCCAGAATTAGCGTGGGTAATGTACAGAAGATCTCTGCTGAGAGATCTCTAATTTGATGCAGACTTCTGAACATTAGCTTGTACTTAGCATCACAAAAATGTGCAGAGGGACAAATCTTGCTGTGTCTTTAATGACTGCAAGGGTTGTGACACTCACACAACTTCTCTTTGGTTTTCATGTTGGTTATCAGAGAAGTGGAAGTTGTTTGGCTGTGGGAGAGGGCACAGGTCCCTAATCTTCCCCTTGGAAACAGGGTTTGGGCATCGTTGGGTATCTTGAGATACAGTCACCTTTCTGTAATCACCATCATTCCTCCTGCTGAAGAGATGTGTCATGAATTGCAGGCACTGTACTCCAATGCTCTCCAGCTACACCCTTGAGATTCAGGAGTGTAAAGTGGGATTGAGACATGTCAATGACATTTGCTCTTGGTCTGGCCTTTTTACTTTTGCTTGGTACAACTGAATTATCTCCTTAATCATTCCTTATTGATTTTAGTTGCTTCTTTACATCCTCAGTGTGTTATACTAGTCCTTTGTAAGTTCTTCATGAAAATGCAAATGCTCTACCCTGTACAAGCAGAGCTAGGGCTCAACCATCAGAATACTGTGTCTGGAGAACTCAAAACCAAACTCTGCCTCATTATTTGTTCATTCACTTAGGGGAATATGTTCTCATCCTGCACGGCTCACAGCATTTGTTTTTGTTGAAACTTTCATAACAAGTCACCCTTGCACAAAGATACGTCAGACACGTAGCTGGAAGGAAAGTTTTCTTGCTTAGAATAATGTATTCCTAATGTTTTCCTTGGCCTGTAGGTGTTCCTCCAATATTATAATTAATTGCAACATTAATAATCCTATTTGAGGAGAGTGTAAAACTTCTCATGTTTAGCAAAGTCCTCCCAGTTTTTTGAATCCTTCAGTTTAATCTTCCATTTTTACAGGCCTCTGAACAAAAGAATACCCGGCACCCAAAGAGAATTAGCACCGCAGAGGCCTGCAGGCATTGCAGGGTTCCTGCCCTGCAATGAAAAAGCTCATTGCTCCCCCTGGTCTTACTTTTATGACAGTAAATAGAGAAGAGAAGAGATCCACTGTAACCAAATATCATCTTTATTTCAGTTTCAGTTTTCCTTATCAATAGGTTTTGGTAAATCAAAGTTTATACTGAAAGATATTTTTAGTATGGAATTAAAAAAAAAAACTTTATAATCAAAGAGTGTTTGTTTAATTGCTTCTTCAGGAATATACTTTGATAATAGCAACTGCTCGTTACAATAAAAACCAGCAAAAGCATTCATTTGCTGTGCCATGGGAAGTACTGCCAGTTCCAAATGCCCTACATACTTTCAGAGTTTCTACGTTCTTCAGGCTTCAACAAAAACCAAAGCTCCTCTTCCAGGTTTGGTGGCAAACACACTGTTCTCCAGTGCTAACCTTTGGACATCACTTTGGTAATAAGCTTTTTTTACATCTTTTAGGAAAGCGTTCAGCTTGTCAGTAGGCACCATTGACACAGTGCAGCCACCCCATCCAGCTCCAGTCAGGCGTGACCCAATGGCACCAGATTGCCTAAAATGAAATAACAAAAAGATCATGTAAAGTAAACCATAAAGGGGTAATCTGTCATATAGAAAATTCCTATAGGAATTGTGAATACTTAAAACACATCTACATCATCTGATTTTTCTGAAGTATACTTGGTTGTATGTGACATTACAGCAATTTGAAGTTACCATTTTGGAGGAAAAAGCCCCACGCTGACTCTTTAAACTGTACTATCGTCATTAGTCATTTCTGTCAATTCCAAGAGTCACCCTCTTTTATAATGCTTCAGCATCAGCTGTTTGGAGGATCACAGCACAGCCAAAATGAAGAAAGCAGGAGAAGAAAAGAATTGCATTAGCAACATTCATAAGACATCAGAAGTGAAAACAGAAATACATGACAAAAATAACAAAAGAGGGTTCACAAACTAATTGCACAGGATGTAGGCATGCAAGCCATTTTCTAATGTGGCAAAGACAAATAGCTCTATTCTTCCAGGACAGATCTAAAACACGCTGAAGATTCACAGGCTTCTGCAAGGCTGCCAAGCGTGCCAGTCAAGAAAAGGAGAGTTCAGAAACCCTTCAAAAGTCCTACAGAGCCACTGCACTCAAACATCTGTTCATGCCCAATGGACCAAGCTGGGCATCTCTCTGCAGAGGAACCTCATGAACTTCACAGATTTACAGCAGTAGAGGTAAAACAAGAGTTTAGTTTCAAAAGAAAAAAAAAAGCTCTTACTGAGGAGGTTGAATAGAAAGAACAATGACAAATAAATGACATCCAAAATACAAACCATTCCCAGCCTGAAGATACTGGCCTGCTAGATGTGTTCTACAGCAAACCCCACACCATTACTCTGCAAGGTTCCCATACCCTCTCATTAGAATGTAGTGGAATTTCATTAGTTTGTTTATCTGTGTTCCTGATCTTTACCTAGATTGAGAAAAAGTAGGAAAATACTGTGTAATAACCTTCTTTGGGGGTTTTCTAACTCAGTCAGAACAAGATGACTTAGAAAACTCATTTAAAACCTTATTTGCAGGAGAGATCTAATCTGATTTGCAAACAGATACTTTTGATACATTTCCAATAGGCAGGCACGGAGATTTACCAGTCCTTAAATGTGTTAGAGGAGAGACAGCATCATTTGAGTAACACTAGAAAATGACAGCTCATTCTGAGTAGGCTGTGGTGGTTTTTCATATGTGCATTTTATGTTAAATGAATCTGGTATACTGCTGGGTTAATAGAGGTTTAGGTCGTATTTCAAGCAAGTACTTACATATGTGTTTGATTCTCAACATGCTTGCATCTCTTCTCGAACAGAAACACTTTCTTCAGTGTGTCTGTGTGGTGCCACCCTTCATATTGACTCGATTTTATGTTCATTCTTTATTTCCTGTTGGTGTTTTATTTTACTTATTGTTATTCCTGTAAGCCACTCATCCTCTGATGCAATTTTTGTAGTTTCTGGTCAATGGAGCAACCTCCTAAAATGTGCAGGACCCAATTCAGTCTCGATTGCAATCAATAGGGAAATTCCCATCGACCTCATAAGGCCAAATCCACTTCTCAGAGTCAGCTGAATCAACTCTCTGTACTCACTTGGTCTGTTACCTCAATCAGAACTTTGTATTGCAGATGGTGTCTGGCTTTTATGTTAGTAGGCAACTGAAATCCCTTCAGAATTTTTCTGAACCTTTTATTGATTTCATAATTCCCTGTGGTCATGCTCATGCCTCATTTTTACTGAGTCATTTTAAAATACTTAGCTGAAATAAAGCATAATGTAGACAGAAAATATCCCTGTCTCAGAGCTGAAGTCACTGTGTTTCAAAATACTGTGGCTAACAGTTTCAAACGTGGAGATGCGATTAGACACTTGGGGCTTAATGCTGAGGAACTTGCTGTTTTGATGGGCAGTGCTGCAACATCTGAAACACAGATACCACACGAGTTCAGAAGGGAGCACCTCATTCCACATCGAGTGGAGATGCTGTTCATGGGTGCGATGTTAAACAGCGAACACAAGGAAGTTAACTTTGGAACAGGCCTGAAATTCTCTTTCAAGTCTTCATCAGTTCAGTCCTACGCTAGACCCCGCTGGTGAAGTGGGATTTGTAGCCAGATGCTCTTCTTGTGCACTGGCATCCAAATCATGTGTTTATGAAGAGGAATGTGAACAGACAATGATCCTGTGGACGGAGTGCTCCCCCAGTCAGTAGATGATGTGGATTTAACCTGTGGGGAAGTGCCCTGTGCATTGCCTGGGCTGTGCTGCAGCCGTCACAGTAAGTAATGGAGGAAGAGTCAGAGCATGCAAGGAAGAGAACATGTCTGTATCCCAGAAGTCTGAGGCACTCGGCTTCCAGTATTCACTGGATAAACAGCGAATTATCTTACAAGGAAAGGGGTGTGGTGTGTAAATGAGCTTAGTGTGTATTTGAATAGCATCCTTGAGCCTTTCTTGCTCTGAAAGAGCTGACAGCTTCTTTCTGTAGGGTGTTCTGTTTGTTTTGTTGAATTTTCACACTGTGCCATGAATGCAAGCTTTGCAGCACTAGGAGAATCATCAGTGGTAAGAGTCTTGATAAAACGCAGAGGTGTTTTGGCTACCATAAGGCACTTGATGTAATGTAAAAATTGTATCATTTAGCCAAATTGTCTCTCATCACTTCTGTCTTCAACTGCAAGGGGGATAGCTGATAACACCAAAATTATCAGGATTTATACCACCAAAAGATGGAGAATAAGAGAATGAAAGTAAGTTATCTGCAGCACTCTGATTCTGAATTCTAAGGGATTTTCAGAAGTACCTACTGAGCTCAGGAGCTCAGATCCAAGTTTTTGTTCTTTGTTTTGTAAATTTTCTGTGTTGCTTACTTTAAAAGTCTAGCAGGTAAACCAGCTTTTAACAGCATGACATATGTTCGAGAAAGTACAATTCTTCTTTTTCAAAAGGGAAAGAAAACCAACTGACCAGCTCGTGGTTTACAGTTTTCAGCACTACAAACCACAGCAAGTATGGATCCCTTTCTCTCTTGGCAGAAGTCGTAGAGTTAGACATAAAGATCTAGGCAAAACAGAAAACATCTGGATATGCAGATTATTCTTCACAGTTTAAACCTTGTAAGGAGAGAGCAGCAGTAGACTCAGGCAATTCTGTGGAATGTATTTTTGGAAAGGCTTTTTAAAGTTACAGGGCAGCTGTATAGCATCGTAAATAAAGAATGTAATTTATGTAGTTCCTGGCCATTTCTATGATCACATCAGCCAAGCCTTCCTAGAGCGACTAGTGATTTTAGGTCCCTTTTTTTTAATGTACAACTTGAGAAAAATTAAGGCTTTTTCCAATAGTTTCCAAAAGTTAGATTGATTCTGGCTTCAGCTGCATTCATCTAGAACAGTGATACACATTTAGAGAGTTAATCACAGAACAGTTAGGGTTGGAAAGGACCTTAAGATCGTAATTACAGAATCAGAAAAGCACTGAAGAATAGCAGATTTCTAAAGGAGAAAGATACGTTTCTGTGGAAATTCTCTTGGTGGACTAAGCCTAAATTATAATGAACAAATAATTTACTTGTTTCTGTGCAATGAATGTAATAAAAAAATCCCAGATTAAGTAATTTTAATATACCAGTTAGAAATTGTTTCACACAAATGACACTGCTGTGGTGCTTAGCTATGCTCATCAGACTAGCTGTGGGCTCTTCTGCTGGTAAGTTACAAATCTGATGTAACATGGGCAAACACATCAGTTTTTTTCCTTCACTATTTTGGTCCCTGGAACTGAAATGCTCTGATTAGTTTTAATTTAATTTGGTAAAATCCTAACTGTGTACTCCTTTCCTTTGGGTTCTGTGGCTGGGTCTATGCTACTGCCTGCAAGCCAGTGTCACGATACCCGAGTAGCTCCGAAAGCAGCAGCTGTCTAGCCATGAAAGCACAGAGCTCAGCAGAAATGAGAAACAGAGAATTTCCATCTCCGTGCTGAGCTTCGTGCTGCAATAGGCAGTTGGTAGCATCCATGGTAGTTTTATTTCATTGTAGCACAGGTAACTCCACACTGCAGTGCAGATCTTACAAGTTTTGCCCTTTTTTACTTGTTTTTCCTGATTTGGAACAGGATAGTTTTCTCCCAGCATATCTGAGAACAGCCCCCATCAATGCGATTCAAGCTGGATACTCTGAGTGAAGACACAATGGCTAGTTACTTCTGCAAAGGTCAGTTACCAGGCACTGTTGACTGACAGCACCCAACACTGGGCAGTTACTGTACCTAAAAATAGCACAGATGGGAAGTTTTAAGGCTCTTCTTCTGTCAGTGGTGTCACAGAACAGGCAGTGCTGATACCTTGCACTGGATCAAGAATTTGTAGCCCAATAGTTTTGATAATTCAGTGGACTATAGTATCTGTCTTCAGCTGAGACTCTGGGGACAGTGCACACTTCTCACACACAGGCAGTAACTGGGATGACCATGGTGGAATTGCCCTGCTGAGTGACCATCAGAGCTTATTCTGCTATGTGATCATTATGTGATACAATAAACTGAACATAGCCTGTGAGTTACTTATGGGATTGGTTCCCAAGAGAAGGAACAAAACCTGTATTTCTAAATTACTATCAGGGTGTCCAACGGCTACCAGAGCTCCTCTGTGTGTTATCACAGAAACAGCATGTGTATCCCATATGCAAAATAATCTGTGGATGTCCAAAAGTCTCCTGTTTGGATTCTAAGTTTGTAGTTTTCTGGCTCAGAGGCCATTCTGTCTTGCCTGTTGAAGAAATCAGACTAACCTAAATGATCATCTGTATCATACTCTTATCAATTTACAAATCTGGTAAATGGGTGTTACAGCTTACAAAATCCACAGCAGTATAGAAGTAAGAAAGCATATGGCAAATGGCATGATTGTTAAATTCCTATTTTCATAATAATCCAGACTTAGTTTTAAAAAAGAAAAGTCAGTTGCTGGTAAACAACGACTATTTTGTAACTTTCATTTTCAGGGGGTAAGGTATTAATTTTCTTCAGTTTCAACTCAAAACAGTTTCTGTTTTTGTCAAGACTGAAAGATAAAGGTTGGGATGTTTGCTTCTAAAAGACAGCGAAACAATGTTTTTTGACCTCAGGCCTGAAAACACTTCTAGTACCCTGTGTTTCCCTTCTGGGAGGGCAGTAATGCTCTTGCTTGGGGCAGAGCTTCCTAAACCAAGTGCACTCTTCTCCAGGGAAAAGCAAGAACTGTAGCAGATGAACTGAAGTATGAAACTGGCATCATGAGTAGCTACACACAACCACCTGTGACTTTGAGCTCACCTCTCGCCATTTCTCAAACTCAGTTGATTCTGGTTAGAGGATATCAAACTGGGGAGGAATACAGGCAGAAGAGAAGGGAGAAAATAACACCCAGTGAATGTGCTTGGGAGTTTAGAGGGCTTGTTTTGCTATGAACAGAGTTAAGGTACCCAGCTAAAAGAATGAGGTTTGTGCAGAGACGGAGGCTGAATAATGTGGGGAAAGCTCAGACACACAATGTGGAAAGGAGAAGTAGAGTGTTGGCCATTACAACAGCTCACACACCTTTTGAATGGTGAAATACTGCCCAGCCTGATACCCTGGACAACATATGTTTCCAATAGAAAAAAAATGCAATAGCATTTCACAGTATGCCAATATGAGTTCAAGGCAACCTCAGAATGTGTAACAGTTTCTGCTGTTCCCATGGTGACAGTTCTGAAATGGTTAAGAAATACCCCAAAAGTACCAGCATTCAAATACAACAACCAAGAAAATGTTTTAAGAAAACCAGTCATGACTTCTAGAACTTAAAAAAAAGAAGAGCCAACAGTCTAACGTAACACTTGTGACGATGAGTCAGCCCAAAAGCAGAGTCTGTAATAAAGCCATAAACTGCAGCTTTCATCTGAAAATATTACACACATGTCAGTAGGGAAACAATTGACCATGTAATGTCCCTGCAGGAGATTAATTTTGTAATAAGAGACAAGAATACTTTCATTTTAAAATTGCAATAGCCAGCGATGTCATATTTTCTCATCAGTTCAAACAATATTCTCAATAGGCGATTACTCTTCCTTGTGGTCAGAACTTACAGGCAGATGTCTACCAGGCGATCCAGTTCAGGACAGCTGCACTCATACATCTCCCTGCAGCTGATATAGCTCTGGTTCATTAATTCTCCTAGCAGCTGGAGAGCATTGGCAGGTGCTTCGCTGCATATCTTCTTGAATTCCAGCACTCTCGCAGCCTCGCTGTACACATGCTTTGCACGCTGGTACAACTTAAAGGTGGAAACTAAGCAAAATGAAAACACAAAGTATCACAGTTATCCATTAATATTCACTACAAAAGGAACATACAAAAGCATAGCAGAATTGTATTTTTTTTAGTAATTCATATTCTATATTAGAACGCTCTGGGCTGAAAGTCTTCTGCAAAAGCTCACCTACTTCTTCTTTCAGAGCCCTAATATAACAGTATTTAGAGGTCGTCTAAACACAGTGTACACATTTTTTTCATGTTCATAACTTCATGCACATGCTTGTGTTACTTGCTGAATCATCAAAGAGACCCAGTCTCTCCTCTGACTTTGCAGAGGCAAGCCACAAGTTCGAGTTAGCAGTGACATGCACGGGGGCATTAATCTAAAGCTTTCAGGTTTCCAAATACCAGCAAAACTGAGTCATGAGAACACCCGAAAGGCCCCCAGCATCAGGGTGCTGTGTGTGACTGCTCCAGGCCAAGTCCACATCAATTATCTAACTGTGCCAATGGACCTTTTCTTGAAAAATCAACCACCAAACCACAGAAACATCAAACACATCTTTCTTTCTTTGTTTCTTGAAGCCGAGGTTAACAAAACTGCTATTATCCCTGTTTCCTGGTGCATTCATAAGGAAGCCCTCTCAAATATTTTCACAATGATGCAGGCTCACCCTGACTGTAAATAATACTAGATTAGAGGTACAGTGCAGAGCACAGGTGCTTTCAGTTTGGTTTTCAGGGTTTATTTTTGGTGTGTATTACCAGCCAGAGGGTCAGTGCTGCCTGTGTGAAGGGGAAGAGATGTTGAGCCCACACAGGTATTGCTTAGTATTTACCTGCTGAGATCAAATGCTAGTGCAAGGATTTGAGCAAAAATACTTCAGTTGTGCCATGAAAAAGCAATTTGGGAAGAGTGAGCATGGGGATACCATAGTGTGTGCCTGAACCTGCATGGCCATCAGGGTAGAGACCCCTTCACTAAGCCTGAACAGTGGGAAGGGGATGGCTGTAGTTTAAGGCTCCTCAAGCTGCTCATATTTACAGGAGAGTTTGGTTTGTGACTAATGCCCAAGAACTGATATGCCTTTCCCAAGCTCATGTTGCAGTTCATTGTTTATGTTGTCCCAATATAGTTCTGTTTGGTTTAGTACCGTGGCTGCCATTGAGGAAGTATTGTTCACCAGAAGCATGTGTGACATAATTTAATTTATGATTAAATTGATTTGCTTGAGCTGTTTGGGTGGTAAATATTAGATAAGAGCACTTTATTCTCTAGGGGGGGCACCCACTGCAATATGTTGCCTTATTTCATCAAAGCACAGAGCATGTCTCGTTTTCTTTCTACACACAAATTCTCCTTTAGAGCAAGGTTTCTCTCCTCATTTCAGTTTCTAGTCTCTTTTGCTTTCTGGAATGGCTGGTGGAACACTCAACATAGAAGTAAAAGGAGACAAGCCTTGTATTCAAAACAGAGCTCATGATCTGACCCAGACACATGGAGCTCCTACTTGATTGCTCTGTGGAGACAGCAAAGTTCTGGAGCCACTTCTGATGACATCAGCAATCTACAATTGCAAGTGTATGCAGAAATCTTCCTTGAAAGACTGGAAATAAAACTGTGTCCAGTACAAAGTCTCTCATATGTGCACTCCAGATTGCAATCCAAAAACTAGAACTTCATCAGCACCTGTATAATCCCTTTTTATTTCTCCATTATCAAGTGTAATTCACAACTGTAAATGCTGAAAATAGGGTGCTGAGACACAAGCAGTCAAAAATGATAAACACTGAACACAGCAGTCTTCTGCTACTGGTGATATTTATTTTGTAATCTGATACAGCCTGCTACTGAGAAGCCCTGTGTTGCTGTCTTTGAGCAGGCGAGTGCATTTCAAACTAGGACAGTAAAGAGAAAACTGAGTGCCCTGAAGAAACATCGCCTTGAGAGTATCACACAGGAAGGGCAGACTTTGGTTCCCATTTAGAGGTCTGTTTTACTCCACTGGATGTGTTGCTGCTGCAGTCACTTGCACTGTGTTTTGCAGAGCACTGCCTTGCTGGTTTTGAATGCTGAAGAAAGGCAGATTGGCCTATTTTTAAGGATGGTTTCTCTTTAAATTTTCTTTTCTTATAAGCCATTGTTTTAGAGCAAGGAGATTTCTAAATGTGCATTTGT
Organism: Loriculus beryllinus; assembly: GCA_039877255.1. NCBI lineage: Eukaryota > Metazoa > Chordata > Aves > Psittaciformes > Psittacidae > Loriculus > Loriculus beryllinus. Next base: position 55,977 of record JBCJKH010066012.1, on the reverse strand, counting down.
TTAGGGAGTATCTAACGTTGCGTGAGAGATTGCCATAGCTCACACTCTCTTGTAAATCACCATTGAACAGTAGTAACCCAAAGAATGAACTGAAAACATGTCTGGTTTCAATTGTCAGGCAACAGACTTGCCAAAGGCTGTGATTGATTCGGAGACCACCCTTTGGTAAAGCAATGCTCCACTGGCCAGATTACCTTAAAAACTGCTGGGGTTGTGTTGTGCTCATCATGCTGGGAATTGGCAACCCAAATGGGTGCTCCAGCGACTGGCTGCCAGCCAGATCTGAGCCGCATCATTGATGACACTAGCTTCCCAGAGAGCACCCTGTGGAGGGGAGAACATGCTATCTTGACACTGGCTTTCTCTGGCTACCAAAGCGATCCTTTCAGGCAGTTTTCAAGCAAGAAAGTGCGGCTGTATGTTATTTCCAGACTCCTTTGTGGATGTTCACCGAATCAGCATCAGTTAAAGGCTGGGATCATTACCTTAGCTATTGATTGGTTATCTGTGTATTATTTCAGAAAATTCCATTTGTGTTTAGAAAGCCTTCTTTCTAGTTTGCTTTTCCTTTCTGGCAGTAGACTCTTCAGGCAAAATTACTGTCAGGACAGCAAACACCTCTGTACTCTCTAAGTAATGAAATGGTTCCCATGTTTTTGGCTTTCAACGCTTAAATGTCTCTGGTAATAGAAAAACCTTCTTGTATCTCTTCTGTTTGGATGACAAGTCCAATTAACCATCTCTATATAATAAAAGATAGCATTGTATTTTCAAGAATTACACGAATCTCTTTGCTACATCATAGCCTGTATATTAGTTCCACATAAGTAAAATCTGAACTAACAGGACATGCCAAAGAGCATACAATTAAAAGGGACTGAATTCTTAACCCATACTTTGTCACAGTTAATAGAAACAAAACCAAAGTACATGCAACTGATTAGTTTATATCTGAGCTAGGGCAGGAGTGCGCTGAAAGAGGAAAACTGAAGCCCTCAAAGTAAACTTTCCAGTGTTGCACGGAACTGGGTTCTATGGTCTCACCCTCGGTGGTATTCAACGGAGAGCAAAAAAGCAGGGTGTAGGGAACTAATGCCAGATTCTTAAAAGCATGTCAATCCTTAAACCTATTATAGTGTATGGAAATTAGGTACTTAATCTGTCTGAAAATGTGAGTCAAAGAATGGTTTGGGTTGGAAGGGACCTTAGGGATCATCTAGTTCCAACTCCCTGCCACGGGTACCCTGGGGGTTGAAGCTTTGGTTTCACTAAATCAGCTTGCTCCAAGCCCTGTCCTGCCTGGCCTTGAATACTGCCAGGGATGGGGTAGCCATAGCTTCTCATATACTCATATTGCATAGTATATGCAATAAATATACTTTCCTAATCCAGTAAACTCTAAAGGCTTGGTTTCTCACACTTAAATTTATTTCTGAATTAGGGGGTATAGGTACCCTCAAGTCCATCTTCTGTCAGTGCAAAGGGCGGGTTAGGGAACCATTTATCGCTCATGAGACGTAGATTGCCCTGCGGTACCCATCTCTCTGGTGATTAGAGAGGAAGCTAAAAGCTCTGGTGTAATGAAAGTACCTGGCTGCCACACTGAGGCAAGAGCAATTATTCTAGGGCATGTCTGAAGTATTGTTTCCTCTCTAAGTGGATCTGTGTGAAACCCAGTGGAGGTGCTCTGCTTGTTTAAAATGATGTAGTGCCATTTGGACTCATGGAGAGTTGTATTGGCTAGGATGTGGTCTCTGACCAGAATCATGCTCTCAAAAACTGTTCTTTGAAAATCATTATGCATTTTCTCTCTGTCACGATCTGCATAGCTCATTGCCATGCAGGAATGAACCCTTTGACTTTAGACCTAGACACACAGAGTCAGAACCTCAGGGTCTCTTGTCCCCTCCCCAAAAGAAGGTAAGGAGATAGGAACTTATTTTGTATGGTATCAGCTGCACACAGAAAAAGTTTCTTGTGTACTCAAGTGATGGTGAGTAACACCATTTATGGATTGAAACAGATATAGATCAGAAGAAATTAAAGTCAACCTGAAAAGTCAAAATGAGACCAAAGAAAATTTTAAGGAGGACAAGGAATCCTATACCTGGGCTTGCTCTTCCTGACATTATATCACTAGGTTTTAACATGTTTCACCTGTATTCAGGAGCATCTAATCCACCTTCCAGGTCACAGCCTCAGTAACTGTGTTTCTGAAGTTTCAAAGAGGACACAATGAATCTTCTACAAGGAACCTCCTACACTGTTAACTGCTTTGTATTACCAGTTCTCACCTATTTTCAGAGCATGTCAGTAACTCTTGCTGACCCTTTGCCTAGCTTTGCTCTCCTGCAGAGGGTCTGTAATGTCATCCACAAACAGGCAGATTCAGTTCACTTACAAACCATCACATGCCCTTAAAAGAAACAGTGACATTTTCTAGTGCACTAATAGCTCACATTGCAGCAAGAGCTTTCCAAATTGCTAACATACAGCAGACTAACATTAATGAAAGTTTGTGCAAAATCCATATAAAATTCCCTCAAAAACAAACAAAAATCTTGGGCCATTAGTCCCAAATAACTGTGGGTTAATTAAATATTACAGAAAAGTTTTACTGTGGGTTTTCAAATGTATGGTCATATTTTTAGTTTTAGCTTTACAAAAAATGTGCAAACCTGTCCACTCCATTTACAGGGACTTTTTTCTTTATAATTAAGCATTGTGGCTTCTCAGCAACTCATACTATTTGTTACAACTTCAACTTCAGCAGATTCCTTTCTTTAGAGGCTTCCTGTACAATTCTATCTGACCTTTAGCTAAAGACCAACCTCTTCAGGCTATATGGCTTTTTTTCTAGTTGCTTTGGCAGCTAAAGATGTGTTTGACTGTAGATTAATGAGCTACACATGGCTGATGGGACTGTTAGAAATTTACAACAGGAAAAACTCACCGACGCAAAATCATGTAGGGGACAGTTTCTACCACCATTACTCATGTGGAATAGTACCCTTCTCTGTTAGGCATCCTGCTGATTGAACATGATGAGGGTGAAGGTTTATGGCTCATAATGTATATAAGAAAATGCTGCCAGATGGCTTTAATTTGAGCCAGATTGTGAACCCCCTACTTGAAGTGGAGAACAGTTACTCTACTGGGACTGCTCAAGTAACTGTTTGCAATCTGGCTTTCTGAAAATAAACCAGGAGACAAGTCATTGCTGGATTCAGTGACCCATTTAGCAGACACCTGCTTCGAGATTATGATAACTACTGGTTTAAAGTGATTTTTCATCCAGAGGAATCCTAGCTCCAGCAAGACTTTTCCAACTAACCTAGACCAGTCAGTGCCTATGCCTAACCTGTGGCTCACCCCAAATGCTAGCAGCCTCCACGTAGCTGTATGAGATCTGCTTAGAGCAGCCACCTCTCTGGGTCTCATCCCTAGTAAAACATGTTGTTATAGAAGGGGATGGTTGAGGCTAGAGTAGGCACCTAGACCTTCAAGCTGAGAAGTGCTCTAAGGTCTACTAGTTTGAAGGTAACTTCTGTTTATGTAAGACAAGGACACTGTACTAATGCACACAACAGAGCTTTATATATCACCGAGCAGCCTGACAGAACATTTGAGAGTCCACCTTCACGTATGCCTGTCTGTGCAAGTAGAGTGGAAACTGTTCTTGCCCTGAGCTCACCATTAATACAAATTACTTGGCAGTGGGAATGAAAGGCTACTCAAGCACCACTCACTGAGGCTACAGCACAGATTTAGAGCTCTTTTTCCAGGGCAGAGATAGGAGAGCAGTTAAACAGCCAAATCTGCACAGTAAATGGATGCCTGCTCCTCCCATAGCAATTTCATTCCCAGGTTCAAATGTCAAAATTAGATTACAGTTTTATACATTAAGAGGAAAAATGGGTTTAAAAATATCTCATTTAAGAAGGAAAAAACCCACTTCATGGTTAAAGGAATACAGTGTTTTACAGAAGAATATCCTTTTGCGGTGAAGCTTACAAATACTTAATGTCCCGCAGTCACCACACACTAAATGTTCTGTGAAGCACTCAAGTCCAAGCCAAAATTATGGCACAGTGCACCTTAGAAAGTAATAAATATTATTTTTCTAGAGATGTTCAGAAGCCACAAGTGCAACCCATGTGTAAACATTTGCAAGGGAGAATGAAACTCAGGATTTTCAGTTGGCCAAGGAACAACTGTACAAAGTTTAGAGAGGCTTTATGTACTATCTGTACTTCTCCAGACCTGGGGAACAAGTGGGCTGTACAGTAGGGAACTGCAGAAATCCTCAAGTAGTTGTCTATAAAAGGGATGCAGAGCTGGCCTGAGACTTGCCCAAAGCCTGTCCTGCCATTTTTCTTTGGGATGGGGAGTTTTAGTCTTATACATTTATAAAATATTATATAAGTGTACAGTACCATGACTGGAGGAGTAGAGGAAGGGAAGCTAGACTTAAAGCTAAAATAGTATTTATGTGCATTTTCAGATACTTAAACATGAGACAATACCAGTACAAAACATTATCTGTAGCTATCTTTGGGCTTTCAAGAACACAAAGAAATTAAAACTACTGACAATTTATATTCAGCCACAGAGAAAACTTAGAATCCAGTAAATATCTAAACAGTAATTCTCATGCAAACACTTTACCCTTAATGTTATAATATTTTATCAGAAAAGTTGATAAAATGGTAACAAAAACTGATAAAAAGTATATAAAGGAAGAAAGGTACTCTAAATGTTATCGTTCTTTCTTCATGTTGAACAGAGCGGTTCAACAGCATTCCGAAATTCTCTGCAGAGATTCTCTAGTTGTCAGTATGTTTCTCTCACATGACGCAGCCAGCCACTGTCATTAAAATATAGTGGGAAAGTAGAGGGGAAATAGGAAAAATATTTTCATCAAACAGCCTCTAGTTTCCCAAAGAGAACATAACATGTAATTGGTTTGATGTGTAACAAAAACATTGGATCTAGAGTCGTCCTTTCTGTGTCTTGTTTCTTTTTTGCATATAGTTTTACAGAAATCTGTTACTTAATTCTATACTGTGCATGCAAAGAGACTTTGGCATAACTCATTTTAATTGGTCTTATCAACTGGAATCAGGGTCATGCAGGGTTAAGACATTCTGTTCAGCAAACATCTGCAAATGCTATTCAGAGCCACAGTATGAAATTCCCTTTGAGTTTCTCCTATAGCTTTTATGTTAAAATTTTTTGGGAAAAAACCAAACAACCCCCCCCCCCATATAAACAATTCAATTCTACAGAACTGTAGAATTTTGTTTCATAAACCAGGTATAAGGATTATAAACATCTGTAAGTTAATAGTCCCGCACTGATTAATGAAGGGGAGAGTAAAGGGACAGCGTAGAAGATTTACAATATTGTAGCTTCCCATGAAAACACTGCAGCATGCAGGTACATGGTTCAGTATATTCCTCACGTACATACAGCACAGAGTTATCATAACTCTTTCTACAGAGATAAAAGGCTGGATTAAGACATCATTTTCTATCCTGGTACCCTCTGGCAGTGTAATTAGGCAATAAGATAGTTTGATACTCTCTGATGCCACCAAGGTCCAAAATATGTTTTAGATTCAGGACCTGGTCTTAGTCAATACGTAGTTTACAATTGTTCCAGATATACAGATTATTTAAATATAAGCACAAGTACACATAGATATGTTACTGATTTATATGCATCAAATACATGTGTCACTGAAAGTGGTCTTGGGAAGGACTAGCAAGGATAAAACTCTGCTGCAAAACAGCGGAGGTATTAAGGTAACAGAATGGAAACAAGGAAGTAAGGGTTATTTTAAGTTCTTAAAGAAAGATTCTGGTCAGAACTGGAAACCCGTTGTGAACGTAAATTAATTATTTCATAAATGCTCTATTATTCAGTAATATTAGCAACCCTACTATATGCATCCAGGATCCATTCCACGTGTGCCAATGCCCATGATTATTCCATGCCTATGCATGGTATAATCATAAGCAGTAATCCATGGGAAATACTTTTTAAATAGTAAATTGTTCATCTCCACCAGTGTCTTCCTTAAAGAAGAAACAATACTGAGAGTGCCAGGAACTTCTCTCTCATGTCTTACCAAGTGATCATGTAGTTATCAAGTCAAAACCAGAAACACAAGCCCATCTATGCTGGTTTCTAACACCAGTTAAGGGAGAGCAAACAGGAGTCATTTTAATGACGCTGTAACTATCTAAAATGTTTGGCTTTATTAGAGCTATTGCCTAAAAAAGGAAGCCTTTTAGACTTTTCCCTAGAATGAAACCTGGGTTATTTAGAGACAACTCTCAGTCAGCACAGGCTCATCTAAACCAGTAAGTGATCTGCTACTTCTGCTATTTTAGAAACAGTTTTGCTCCAAGTTAAAAATCGTACCATCAGGTCTCTCACTGGCCACCCAAAATTCTAGGGAAGTATTCTGGCAAGACTTCCACTTGCACTACTTATTAATACATAAAATTTTTATGTAACACACACGTCGCACACTAAACCCCACCATTCCATTCCGTATATGCTTACTGTCTTGCGTGTTTTGACTCAGGATCTGAGAGCGGAGCTCCTCCAGGCTAATTCCCAGGCATTTACAAATTTCCTCTGTGCTGTAAGGCTCAGGATGTAATACCTCCTCGACAATGGTCAGCATTTCCTCCAGGCTAACTCCCAGCCTGGTTTGCACATCGTGGAGTCTCAACATTTTTTCCCAGTCCAAGCCTTTAGACTTTGAAAGAACCTAAAATTCAGAAAATAAAAGAGAAAATATTGAGCCTTCCTGTTTAAGACTATTTAATTGTTCATAAACAGGATTAAGACCCATTTGCTTCTTTCACTCCTTAACTAGGAACCATCAGAAGCTACTTGCTATAAGTACACGGCAGATAATCATTATATTTATTTATAAAAGGTCTGTGAATGACAGATATTCTTCCCTCAAATCAGGTGTTGTCTGTGAAAGCCCTACTGGTATTATTTGTGTGGTATCAAATCAGTGATTTAACCTTTTCCATGGATGTTGTTACATCAGAGCACTTACTTACAAACCTTTTACAACCACAGACAATTGCTTCTGCAAATGCTATGACGCTGTAACACTAGAAGTCCCTACGAAGTCTGTTTCTGTACTGTTAGAGTTTGTGCTAACATTTAAAACTCAGTTCAACCTTTCCAATACGCTCCTGAAGTTTTCTGATGAACATTCAAGGTTGTCATTAAAATCCTTTCTCATAATAGCCTTAAAAATATGAAAGCAGGCATGTTTTGTGTGGGATTAAGGCTGTGAGGGTGTGAATTAACTGTAGCCTTTCTCAGTCTTTAGAGTTTAAAGCAAATTTTAAGTATGTTCTTTTAACATCCAATTTAAAGGAAGCTGTGAACCTTGCCTGAAGGTTATGATATGTTAGTTGGAGTCTGCTCTGTTCCTATGTGATTGCTATGATGCCACCTGGTTATAGCTGTATCTGTTTTTCCCACTCCAGACAACTATGTTATGCTTTGTGTATATTTGTGATGTTTTGGCAATTGACAGTAGTTACTTCAACACACTAGAATCCTAAAAGGAAATATGTCAAATAGGCTTTATTCTAGAATGGTGTTCCATATCTTGATGCTCTCATGTGCCTAAAGAAAATGGTTGAGTAAAGTAGTTTTCCTCAAAATGTGGAATATTTTTAATGTTATGACTTGCATATTAAGTGGTTATTGTGAGATCCTACAGATGTACCACCTTTAATTGTAACAGATTATTACAAAGTAAGACCCAGATAGGCCAGTGTGGTTTTAGTGTATTCATAGGCACGTGACGTACTTCCAGTTCTGCACCATTTGAGATTAAAGCTTCCAAGTGTGCCAGATCAGGCTGTATGATTGCAGACAGTTTAAACCAGAGCACTAATACTCATGAATGCAATCCTTATCAGTTCAAGTCAGTTTTAAAACCTCTCATCAACAGGGCCAAGATTTCATCCGGTGTGTTTTGTTATTCTTTCCAATAAACACTGGTTTTGAGATTGGTTTGAAATAATTTACATCTCAATTCAGCAAAGTTACTTAACTTCCTAGGTTAAAAAACCTCATGTGATTTACACATCTGAAAAGGTTTTGCTTGGCTTTGTGCAAAGTTAAATCATGAAACTTAAGAAAATCTGCTGCCCAACTCTCTGCTATGGATTCTCACTCTCCTGCTGTCCTCCAATGGTGCTTTTGAAGGAGCTCTTCCAGTTTTGCTTTACTACAGTGTATAAAAATTAACTACTTTTGGTGCCATCTAGTGACTTGCTAAGATTTATGTGAGGCTTAGTAGAGCAGAACAAACAAAATCCAATCAAAATCCTAATCATATGACTCTGTCGCCATCTAAAACCCAGTTTTGTATATTCAGTGGTAGAGGAAGAAGCACTAGTGGCAAATGCAGAAAACAGGGGGAGAAAATATTCTTGTAAAGACTGCTTAAGTCATTTCTGGTCTGCTTTTCAAAGGCTTTGAGTAACTAGAACCCCATAGCCTTTATGTAATTGTATTTTAGCTTACTTACTGCTAAGTTGGAATAACAATTACAGCTTTCTTTGTTTTACTTAAATACTCACTATCTGTTATGGTGGTGCATATCTGTGACATGTTCTTAAATCTGCTTCAAGGTGCTAAATGAATGGATTTTTTTTCTTCATACTTTAATCCTAATACTCAGCATCCTCTAGACATTATTACCAGTAATAAGACATAACTAAGAATTTACAAATAAACTGGTTTATAAGGCAACAAATATTTTTATGCTTCTTAAAATAAATAATCCCATGTAGAAATCTATCACAGGTATTGTCACATCTGTTCCTGTTTCTGTATTTCAAGGGAGATGCTGTATCTTAGATGAACTAACTAAGCTGGGCATTTACAGGCCAAATGTACCAAATGGAAACTGACCCCATCAGGCCAGTGAGCAGGGCTTAGCTGGAAAGGTCTATCCTGCTTATAGCAGCACCTGGAAAAGTGTTACAGGCAAACAGAAATGGTTTGTGAAAACAGTCTAGCTGCAGCAGCTCAAATTGTAATGGACACAGTACAGAAATAGGAAAAAATCCCATCTATTTAATGAACAGGAGTAATCCCAGTACTGATCCCACAGTTGGATATTTTCTTGATGATCTCTGACTGCACGGATTAAAGATGTGGACATCATGCAGCTGGCTCTTAACTGCCAAAATATAGTGTCTGTAGGCTTTATTGTTCAACACAGGCACACTGTAGAACTGTAAGTAGCTGAGAGGAAAACAAGCTTGGTAAATGATGGGACAAATATAAATAAAATTTGACTAGGAATACATATAGGAATACTTATATAGCAACATCTTTCTTACACTTGGTATTTCTACATAAGAGCATCTTTCTGCATTTAACAAACATGAGTTGATTAACAATATGGCATTGCAGTTGCAGACATTCTTGGCACTACTCTGTAGCTGACAGTGAAGCAAACCACACACAGTGAAGCAGGGGAGAGCACAGCGTTCACTAATGTTTTTGTTCATCCGGCAGCACCTACTGTGAGAGTTTTCTGAAGTACAAGTTAATTTCCTTTGGAATAGTGAGTGTTCTGCAGAACATAAATGTCTTTAAACATGCTGTCAGAGTACAGGAAAGCACTTGGAGGCTACAACAAGAATAGCGAAAGAAACAAATCCTAATAATCAAAAGAATGATTATCCAGAAGGGAAGGAAAAGGAACAGAACCTGAGAAAGATAATTCTGTGAGGATGATCAAGAGCTTACTTGCTGTAGGGCAAAGTAGCATCAAAATATTCTACATTAATGCCAGCAGGATATGTTGTGTTGGCTGGCATCTTTACTTACACGGAGCTTCCTGCAAACAGTATGAAATTCTAGAATGACCTAAAGCATAAAGGGGAAGAAATTCCACTTACCAATGAGAATTTCTTTTAGAGAATTACTGCGAGGCCCAGCAGGTTATTTCATAGTTCCATTAGCTTAATGGTGCTTAAAAAACTTCCCTGCTTCCATTTACATACCTGCCCTCTTTCACCCCACTGTGACCTGTTCCTAAACACAGGGTTTTTTCCTGGCTCAATGTATTTTTATAGTGTGTGCAGCTTTCCATCTGGGTAGCATATGTATGAAAACAGGCAGGTGTATGTTGTTAGTTTCCTTAAAATCAAGCATCTGCTAAAGGCACTTCTTTGGAGATTGAATCATAGCTAGCAGGAATGTTAAAACCCAATTATCTTTCCTTACCACCTTTTCAGTTTATTGCATGGAACCAATAATTTCAAGTAATTTAGAAAGCTGTGATTCAGTTCACAAAGTGTGGCCTATGGAGCAATACTTCAAATCGTTTTCCAGTTCCATGTATTGTTCTAGTTTGGGTTTTTTTTAGAATAAATCTTCTGTGAAGGCTCTGTAGTTCTTATGTAAAAAAGAACTTCCAAAAGAAGCTCTTGCTAAAATACCTACTTAGTCAATTAACTCTCCTAAATTAGAGGCTTATCAGTTACACCAGAACCAACACACAGAGAGGTCCTTATCTTTCTTAATGGCATAAGAATCTTTATATGAACTTCAGTGACAGCTTTAACTCTGGTGACTGCTGCTACTATTCATGCTGTATCTTATATACACGTACAATG
>JBCJKH010066012.1:20535-32924 GCA_039877255.1 Loriculus beryllinus | reverse complement strand
AAAACCCTGGGTTTTAATTCCACAGGGAGAAAGGACCCTTAACATTTCTCAATATTAACAGTACTTTAAAATACAGTAACTCTGTACCAATTTTTGTGTAAGCAGTTTGAGTTTCTCACATACATAACCTGAGCATGCATCTATCAAACATTTTTGATGCAGCAATATTATAAAATAATCCTAACTTGCATTATTAGCATGCATTGCTAATTTCAACATCATACTATCAATATGAATACTCACAGATTTCCTTGCCGGAGAGCTAGATATTAAAGTCCTACTACACAGCAGAAAAATTATTAGGAAGCGGTATTCAGTTAAAGTTCTTTCCTTATTATATACAGGCTTCTGCTGAAAGAACTCCAGTTAGCCTATCTGTTCTCCCACTGAAATCAGTGACATTACCAGGTACCGTAACTGTTTAAATATGTTTAAATCATAGAATCATAGAATAGATAGGGTTGGAAAGGACCTTAAGTTCATCTAGTTCCAAATCTCACACTCGAATTCATTTGAGCCATAGTCTGAGAAAATTGAAGCCAATGGACACTGCCATTACAGATTAGATTTGGTTCCTTTATCATTCTGCCTGATTTAGATTTTTCTTAGTCTAGAAAGAGCCTAATATAATTCAACTTCCTATGTGCAACATTTCACATTAAATTAAATAAACCATATTAGCTTTTGATCTATTTTTCCTAGTGTGTGCACAGTTGCCTGTGAGCAACAGAAAAAAATGTTAGGGTGGCTGGAGATAAGTTAGTACCACAAGATTTAACATTTGGACAGCAACACTATCATCACATCTTTCAAGTAAATCTGGTTATTCAAAAGTACTAAGTGATTTTCTGTACTCATTAATTCCTACCATGAAACACAAAGCTGGGATAATTTAGAACATTATTATATTTCCTTTACAAAATATATCTTCTCCTGATGAAAAGTTCTACAAAAGATTGATTTTGTAACAGCAAAATAAAAAATCATTTTAAAATCAAAAGCTAATACTGAGCATTGCTGTTCTTTGAGTGATGCCAACACAGTGTTAGACTGGCATCCACTTTGGAGGAGAAAAATGGATTCTTTTTAAAGATTGCATTCTAAATTTTCCATCTTGTTACTTGAATGCTATTGCACTGCTGCAACTAGTTAGCACTGCACATCTGGCTGAATTGTCTTGGACTGGTATTTTCTCTCAACTATTGTGTATGTGTGTGATGGGTTTTTAGAAAAAAAGACTGTATGCACACTGAAACAATGCCCCATTGCAGGCTGCTGCACACAGCAATTAGTGTAAGCACAGTTTTTTTCCTGATTTTGTTTTCAACATCAAAAAAGATACTATTTTTAAAGTAAGCCACCAAGAAATTCTAGCTATCCTTTTACAATATTGTTCATTTTTGTTGGTTTTGGCTCTTAATCTCATAGGCCTAAACTTCACACTGGAAGTGTTATCTCATAAAAAGCTCTGAATTTCAGAAACTTGTACTCTACAGCTACTATTTTAAACTTACATTTATCAGGAAAAAGAGCATATAACTAAAATATTCTCATAAAAATAGTTCCACAGAAACAAAACAGATAAATGTTCTGTTCGGTAAAAGGTCATTTTTTCATAACTTTGGCTACAGAAGCCCCACAGTTCAGCCAAATTTGATTCCAGAGCCAAAAGTTTGTGTCTTGCTGCTACAAACCATCACATTAAGATTTTGCAAAGTCCATCAGACTAATGAGGGGCATCTCTTTTCTCATAAAATTACCACTATGACCAAATATTGTTACTTATAAATACCACCATGTACTGCTTTCGCAACACCAAAACGTGGGGAAAAAAAAAAAAAGGCAGAGGGGTGACGTAAAGCAGTATTTCTTCCTTAAAAATAAACACATAAATATTCAGAGCCCTAAAAATGCAAGGTCCTGATTTGCTTTCTAGTAGAAAGGATCTGGAAAGTCCCTGTTTGTAGTCGGCTAAGAATTCCCCTGCCATGTGGGAGCTCCCAGCTGATACACAGCCAGCATTACTGGATCCTGCACAGATACCATTTGACACCAGCACAGAATGCATTAGGAGCTGCAAAGTGGCCAGAGCACGTTTTATACTTCTGAGGCCTCACATGCCTAGATTGTTCTAATTTATACTCAGACTAGCACTGCCTTATCCAAGGCAGTTCTGCAAGGCTAAGCATAAATTCAGTGCAACAGAGAATCTGGATTTAGCTAGATGTAAGAGGTCTCTAATGCTAAATCATAAATTAGCTAAGAACACTGAACTTGGTTTTACTGTCCTGTAAGATTTGGGGAAATTTAAGAGCCTGGACAAAAGTAATTGCTCTTCAGAGCTGTCATTCTTTGTCTTAACTACCACAAACAGGTCTCTCCTCTGTGCAAGCACCTTAGATATGTTCTTAACAGCTCCTATGTTGGCTATTGGGAATTCTCATCTGTACATTAATTGCTCTTTTTTTTTCACAAGTGCAAAATATTTGGCTGCAGACAGCAGGATTTCCTGATATAAATATGCAATTGTGTCTGTTGTATTTGTCCAATTATATTTGAAACACAAGATTAACTTTCAGCACATTTCAACCAGAAAGCAAAAGAGAATTGGTGCTGATTGAACAGGACACATGAGAAGGAAAGACATTCAGTGGAGTCTCTGTCTTCCTTCTGTTCCTCTACAAGCTTCTATGAAAATGCCAAAAGGAATTTTGCACCTTTCTTTAAACAGGTCTGGCATAATGCTGGCCAGTACTCCCAAGCCATGTGTAAATTCAGTTCAAGGTACATGCTGTATCACTTATTCTCTGAAGAAAGCTGTGCAGTATTTCTTGGAATAATGAAAACCTGACTTCTTGTTTTCCAAACACAGATTTCTACTATCTAGTAAAAATGGGCTTTCTGACCTCTATCAGTTTTAAGTATTTTGCAGATACCCAATTTCTGATCACATGCACTCCAGTGATTTGTATCAGTCGTTCTCAAGCTTAGCTCATTTGGTTACCACCATCAGAGATGGTGCTGACCTGTGGTAAGATCGTCTGTGCAGAACCAGACACTTCTTGCCAGGCCAGGTACACATGTATAAAAAAGCCCATTTGTCACTTCCAACCATCTTACTGCAAAGCCTCATTCATCCAAGTGGGTCCCTCCACTCCATGTTTTCATCTACCATTGCACTATATGTTTCACCTCACAAACTAGAGCCTCTGTTAAGTGTCCAATCCCTTACTTACCTTGTGATCACATACCACACGAACACAAAGCAGTGTGACACTGACTGTAGCCACATCCCCCTACATGAAAAAAGCTGCCTTGCCTCACCAGCCCTGCTTCCTTCTGTCTTAACCCTCCTTGATACCTTCCTGAAGCAAGCACTGTGAGCAGCAACAATGTGAGATGGAGCACTTCCTCACTAGTGGATTGCTGCAGCTACATAGAGAAGCAAGTCACAAACCCATCAACAAAAACTTTCTGTGTGGATCTGTTTACCTCATTGCTCAGATAAGTGCTTGTATACAAGCTGAGTTAACAGCTGCCATCATCATGTACCACTTTAAGTTGGCTTTCTACTACAATTGGGGAATGTCTGCCTTAAACAATAGGCACAAGTATGTGTAACAGTCATATTTAGATCTGTTCTTTTCTCTTCCTGACAATGTTCTAATTTAAGATCCTAGTTTCACTTAACCAGATATTTTTACTGGAGAGAACTTCACTCCCATATGGCACCTTCAAGGACCGTGACTCCTCCAGAAATTTGTATTACACAAGCCAAATTCTCCTCACAGTTGTACTGCTAACAGGTCACATACTTGGGGTTTGTGTTTAGACTAATGTTTGTTTAAAAAAGTGAGGAATACATTTTGGATTGTAAATATGTTCATCCAGAAAAAAAAAAAAACAACTGAAAATGTGAAGAGAATAAGGAGAGTCAGATGGAAGAATTTTACCTCTACTTTGTGCTGATTATATAATTTATCAAGAAATTGCTCCACAGGCCTCCAGCAGATGCTCTGCTGTTAAAGCCATGAAAAGTCATTCAGGGAGAGGGTAAAGGCCTCGGGGGTGTGGTCCACATGCTTCAGCACATATATCCTCAGTCCTGGCCTGCAAGATAGCACATCTGGTCTAGGCATGGACCTGATGGTTGGCCAAAATACAGGCTTACAATAATGCTTCTTTTTTCAGCTTTAATGTAAGCCTGTTTTCTTGCCAAATTCAAATCCTGCCAAAATTTGGCCAAAGATGTTTGCTCAATTGTGCAATATCTTAAGTTTATATCCAACAACTCTTTGCAAAAACAATTGTATCGTGTTTTTAATGTTTACAGGCATTAACAATATTTAATTTTAAGTAGAATTTTACTGCTGACACTCTCGTGTTTTACAGTAAATTACCTTAGAGAGGGTTTTTCCATTAGCTCTTAGCGTCACGAGTCCTGCACAGCACACCAAAGCACTGGAGCTAGAGAGCCCAGAACTTGGAGGGATGGTTCCATCTAGCAGACAATTCATTCCAGTTGGGTTATTAAGACCAAAATGTTCCTAACAATGAAAAAATAAACAATCTCAGTTTCAAGAACAGACAGGCTCAGGCTTGCAATTATCTGATACTTAGAAAGAGAATCGTTCGGCTGAGCTGCTGGAACCAAGGACCTGCTTCTGGTATAAGCAGAATAAAGCAAAATTTTCATTTTCATCCTGAAGAACAAACCCAGTGATAGGGCTTTGCCAAATATATGTCTGCAATCCCTGTACACAAATATATATGAGCTAACAGAACTGTACCCCAAGCAGATTTCAGTATGGGCTAAACGCCCAAGAATTTACGAAGCTTTGTGGGTGGGCTCTGCTCTGAGCTGCCATGGTGACAGTACCAGAGGTTACCAATCACTTTATACCCTACTTTTGTCCTTTTCTCCACAGCTCTTCACTTAAGGCATCCTAAAGAGCTTAAGGGCCACTTTATGCTTCACTTAGTGGTATCAGGGAGCCACATCACAGTGATGAGGAACTAGTAGCTATGCAGCTGTACCCAAAGCCAGATCCTCTGATCTCATGAAGCACCCACAGGACTGACAATGAGAAAACCACAATGGTACTTGAAGGACACTATGCTTTAGGAGGCACACAGACATACCTACCAGCAGCAATGGTCTCTGTTATGCTATTTTTAGCATAAAATTGAAAAGACTTTAACATAATGATGGATATCAAAGATTACACATTTAATCTGAAGTCATAAATCCTAGTGTACATACTCTTTTAATGACTCTTTTCTTGCTCTGTCCTTGTATTTAAAATCACTTTAATATAAATTTCTCTCTGTTGTTAGTTTGAAATAAACGTGCAGTACTTATTAGAAACTCACTGAATGTATATGAGGGGTATATGAATAGCTACATTGTGATACAGATTTGTATGTCAATACACTATGTGCAATGTGAATAATCATAAAAGTCAGCAGTATTTCCATGAAGAAATGCCCGCCTTCAAAAAAAATTTCTACTACTTTCCCTGAAACAGCTTCAACTGTAAATACCAATGGTAGAGATCAGCAAACACAAAGAGCCTCCTTTAATGTCTTTTGCCATCATTTAGAATTATTTTAAATTTCCCTTTCTCCAAGTATAAGGGAATTCATACCTAAAATACTATTGCTGCCCATGCCCCTTCAGGAAGAACACTAGACAGGCTTGTTCAAAAACAGAAAATGCTTGAGTAACCAGAAACTGATCCACAGTTTCTGGATTGTCTTGAATGTGAATCAGTCTTGCAAACTTATCACGCGATGTTTAAATAGAAAACGTACTTCAGTTTCAAAAATGAAAATGGACTTTGCCAACTTCTGCAATAGTTCTGTCCCAGAAGGATAGCATGTTCAACTTAATATAAGCAGATTATCCCCCTGGACTCTCTGAGTACTTGTATTTCAGTGTTTCTTAAGTCTGTAACATTTATGCTTCTTTCCTGCCAGTGCTAGAGTCTGCAAACCTGCTTTGCAAATTAACCTTCAAGTATGAAAGCTTGTCCTTAGGAAACAAATCTCAGTAGCAGACTGCAAAATAAATAAAGTCAATTGGTCACGCTAGCCTTAATGTAAGAAAGGATCTATTGTAAAGAAACCTAACCTATATCTCTACAGTCAATGTAATTTAAATGCCTATGTTACTGAGCAATACAAAACTGAAAATACTTATGTTACTGCAAACCTAAGTAATTTACTGGGGTCTAAACACATGGACGATGGTCTCTTTAGGAACTGTGGATTGTAATAAAGTGATTTGTGGAACTGATTGTTCCACATATTGTATTTTGAACACTCCTGTGGCAGGTTTGAGGCAGGCTTTGTTGGTTGTCTGCAGTCCTTATCTATGGGATCATCCTGTGAGGTGACCTAGATGGCCTATCCTCAGGCAAGCTTCATGTGCTTTAAAAAGCACATTTACCCACAATTTTGGCTGGCTGTGGTGACCTGTTCCTGACCTAGCCCACACTGTTTATCCAATCTGCCCTTCCAGAAAGATCACTGGATTGACACTGAGCTCAGAACTCACCATATTTTTCCTCAAAGAGCCATGAATCACCTGCAAACAGCAGGTGAGATTTATAGGAAGCCTCAATGATGAGTTCAGGCTGCCTCCCAGGACAACAGCAACATCAGCACTTGGTTTCACAAGCCATTCAGTTTTCAAGTCAGCCTGGAGACAGGCTAGCTCATAAAGGAGAAGATAAAGCTCAGGAAAATGCCTGTTCAGTGTTCTGCCCTTACCGTAAGTGCACTGTTTCCTGCAGCATAGCTGCAGTCTTAACTCAGGAAATTTTGAAAATCCCATTCAAATTCAAAACACTGAAATTTTGGATGAGTAATGGTTCTTACTGGAATATTTCTTCTGTATGCTGTTTACCTACTTTTTACACTTTCTTTTGCCTACTGTATGAACCATCTTCACTCTGTTGTTGTGCACAAGTTGTAGATTTCCAAAATTAATGGAAATTTATGCTTTTTAAAATGCTTCCATAGGAAGAAAAGGACTAAACCAGGATCTTTGTATCCTGACAGACTAAGCATCCAAACCTTTTTGCATGCAAATTCTAATTAAATGATTCAATTGGAAAGCATTCTTTTTAACTTCAAACTACAAAAATGTCATCTTGATAATGAGTTTGATAATGGCTTTACTAAACAACTGTTATTGCAATTTAGGTAATAAAAACAGTGCTCTGCAGATATTGTAAAACAAAGCCACTCATAGTTTCTCTTCAAATTTTAACATTAAAATACTTAACTGGATGTCAAGAAAAGCTATAGAATGCGGGGAAGTACTTTGAAGGTGAATAGGTAGGCTTGTTGTATTTTACTTCCACATAATTTCATAAACGAAATGGATTTGGCTTACCTGAATACCCTTCAGTCCACACAGGAAGTAGTTATGCCACTGAGGTTTGGTTTTGTTAATCTGAATGTTATTAACACTAGTACTGAAATCCCTGCAAAAACAGAAAAACCTTGAGGCTTTGACTTGTCAGTAAATTTAGTTTAAAAACACATGGCTTATTACTGCCACCTGCTGATGAACAAAAGCATTCCGATGTTCATTTT
Source organism: Loriculus beryllinus (assembly GCA_039877255.1). Taxonomy (NCBI): domain Eukaryota; kingdom Metazoa; phylum Chordata; class Aves; order Psittaciformes; family Psittacidae; genus Loriculus; species Loriculus beryllinus. Next base: position 25,319 of record JBCJKH010066012.1, on the reverse strand, counting down.
TTCTGTGCCATGTTTTTCAAGGGTTTTTTACAGATCCTTATGAGCCAAATCAGTAAGGATATTTTAGATGGAAGCATAAAAATTTTCGCTTAAGTTATAGACTTTATTAAATAAATTCAGAAAGAAAGCTACCTTTGGCATCCTTAATTAAGGCAGCATGCTTTCCATCACGTGTGCATGTTCTCTTGATCCCTTAGAGAAGTGAGTATCTAAATAATCCTATCTGTCAAACCTAGAAAGAGATAAATACACTTCAGGCTCTCTGTTAATCTCTGCTCAGGAATTCATCTTCATTACCTTTGCTCTGAATGGCACTTCACTAGAACAGGCCTAATGCTGCAAAATTATATTAATTTATGTTACATGATAAAACAATTTAGTTTAAAATAGTTTATTTCTTTCAGGATAATTCTGATAGTGTTCTTTCTACTCCATTTTCATTTCAAAGCAACAAAAATGGTAAGCCTGAGTGTATCTAACAAAGCTAATGGCAAGATAGGTACTGTCAAAACGGAGTGATGCACAGTGGCCTCCAAAGAGTTAATCACCAAGAAGTGTAGATTGTTCAGAAGTCTGTACAGTTGAATGCCCAATAACTGTATCTGCCTGATGTCATTATAGCAGATGCTCAACACACAAAGAGAAAAGGCACTGAGAATGTCAAGAAAAGCTAACAAAAAATATTTAAGAATTGCAGGCTAAGCTGTGCTTTACAAGGCAAGGTCTGCCAAACAGCATGAACAGAGGCAGGTGAATTCCCTGGGAATATTTAGGTGTAACGGGAATAAAAAAACATTCAAGAAATAAAGCAGTCTACAACTCATAAGAAGATGGAATTTTTCAGTTTTTTGCTAGTCCCTGTCTATATCTGTAAATAATAGAATCATAGAATCATAGAATCGTTAGGGTTGGAAAGGACCTTAAGATCATCCAGTTCCAACACCCCTGCCATAAGCAGGGACACCTCACACTAAACCATGCCTCCCAAGGCTTCGTCCAACCTGGTCTTGAACACAGCTAGGAATGTGTAGAGCAACTTTGTGTAATAAAAAAATTGTTCCTGTTTCAGTCTTTTTCAGGTTTTCTTTTTAAAACGTGTGACAGAAATTTCCAGTATTACAAGTACACTGTTTCACTCAGTCCTCAGCAGGATCAAGATTCCTTATTACTCATGTATTCAAGTGTTTGCAGAATTGAGGTCAAATGCTTTCTCAATGACATTCTGAAAAAAGGAGGGTGAAAAAAACAAAAACCAGAAAATACCTTAATTTCAAATGGAAAAACAGACACACATCTTTGTGACTTTCTTCATACTTCAAAACAAATTAAATGTGTTACTCATCAACTGTTTTCCACTTAAGATCATCTAGCCTAATTATACTGCAAGTTCTCTTAACTAGGGACTTCAGCAAAAGCATCACCAGGGCTCAGACGAACAGCATGTCTTGGAAGGAAGTACAACGGGACAAACATGGAATTTTACTTTATGATTTCTGACATACTGAAGGGTTGTACAATTGGCATTATAAATTTAAAAGCTCCACATCTCACGCGAGGCAGACTGATGATTGATAAACCACTGTTGAGGGAACTGTTCCTATTCCTGCCATTTCTGCCTCAATCACATTAAGAAAGAACATAAAAGATTAACTCAAATCTTTCCAATGCTTTTGGGGAGAAGCAGGATTCTATTCAACCCCCAAAACAAGAATTAGGAGTGTTCAGGTTGCACATACAAAACCAGGATAACCAGAGAGCAAGGGGCTCCTGGTCTCTGATCCACATGTATTCTCGTTTGAAACACAACAAAAAAATGTGTGAGTTATAATAAACATCCCCAAACTTAATTTTCTCCTTAGGTTATAATAATATTTTTTCTCCACAAATCACCCAAGCATATTAAAAATTTAGAGTCATCATTTAAATGAGTGAACAATATAAAAAGAACTGTTTCATCTTGAATATAGCATTTGCAGGCTTAAAGTTGCCTTGAGGCTGTGCCTCTAATCTGTTTAAATAAACACATACATATTAAGGCCTAATTTGGGAAATACAAAGATTACTTGCTGTGGATAAACATGCATATTTGCTATTGACTACCAAAAAGGGTGAATGGAAAAGACCCCAGGAGACAGCATAGTAACATAATCAAACAGCTCAGCCCTCCAAGAGCCTCGTTGCAGTTGTTAATTGTAAAAAATCAGTGTACAAGATTAAAGCTGCCTCTTGGAGTTAATACTTTAATTAGCAATAAAACCTTCAAAACTACCATTATTTCACTTTATACTAGCACAATGGAGCAAATAATCAGACTGCAAAACTGTATACATCTTATTTGTCAGTGTCTAGCAAGTGCATTAACAGCATGGTGTGGTTATTTTATGTGTAGTGGTACAGACTGTTGGTACCAGCACATCCCTTTTAGAGAGAGTTTCAAACTGTAATGTTTTAGCACAATCTTTACTAGTTTGTTATTTGGTAAATATATTAATATAGTTCTACGGATATGTTCATACACTAAATATTAATTTTATAGATTGAAGGAAGCTAGTAATGAACTGCTTGATATTTACAGGTAAAGAAAATATATTAAGTACATTGAAAAGCACTAGAATTAACAAACAGAAGACACTGCAGTCAATTTTTTCTATTGACGGCAGTACACAAATAATTATAAACTCTTCTGCGTTTTTAGAATACTAAGAAAAAAATCCCCAAGCACTGAGTCTGAATAGAGCTTTCACTGAAAAATTACTGTGTCACCCAATGGCACAGGAAACAAACATACTATTTAGTGGACATTCAGTTAGTTGCTATTTGCTCTGTTGCTTTTCATTATATTTTTTTGTGAAGACATTTTACAAATAATCCACTGGTAGCTGATAATATTCTCAGGGATAGTGGGATCTTTGTGAGTGTGTGATTTTTCTAGAATATAGTATAAAGTTGAATTTCCTACATGCAAGTATCCACAAAGGAGAGAAAAATAATGACCTGCATAGGAAGTAGCTGTGTGCTTCTAAGCTCTGAGAAAAGGTGTGAGTCAAGCTGAATGATGTGGGATTCTGGGCTGACAGGAAAAGGAATGGCATGTGTGAGGGCCTGCAACCTTTCTGCCATCCTCTTCAGGAATGCAGGGTCGTTAGCTAGGGAGGCATCTCTGCTGTCCTCTTCAGCCTTGATGGAAACAACACACTTCTCAGAGTGACTGACAGGAGCTGTGTCCTCTGTAACCAGTAAAACCCATTCTTTTAACTTTTTCTCTGCTTTTTCTTCCTCTGTGCTTACGCAAACATGTGCATTTCTCTTTGTGTTTTGTTTGTACCAGGTTTTTTATTTCAAGTCTGTGTAGCTGGGATCCATAGATGCTCCTCTTCTTCAGGGTGGAAATTGCCATTACATCTGTTTGAACGAGAAAAGTGTCCTTGGAAAAGAAAAGCAAAACTATTGCCAAAAGAAAGTGGAATGTGCATTAAAAAAAATTTAAGAGATTTACTCGCATTATTGTGTTGATTTTGCCACTCAGCCCTGGAGCAGAGTAGAAAGCAGCTGTTACTTTTAATTGCATTAGAGATTTGCAAATAAAACCCAAACTGTTTCTTTTTCATCAGTACCATCTCTAATGTCTTTACCAGATAGTTTTTTCTTCTGCACTGCTTGAGTGAAACTTTGTGATTAATGTGGTGGACTAGACTGACAACTGAGTGGAAACGTTAAATAATCACTTGTTTTTATACATGTAAAAAAACAGTTCCTACTCATGTTGGAAATCCTTGCTTTTTGAAGGGCATTCTTCCATCTTGCTTCCTTCTAATCTAAGGTCATTTAAGGAATAGCTGTTTTAAATGCTCGTTGATTACAGTGATGTAAATGTCTCTGGCCCAGACGCTGCAGTGAACAAGACTTTCCACACATGAATATGGTTAAGCCAAAGGCCGCAACTTTTATGAACTACATTGCCTAATAAAACAGGGAAGAACCGCTAGCCAGCTGTTCTCCACAAACTACCCAGTAAAACAGGACCAATGAGGTTCACCAAACACGGGACTGTGGAGGCCAAGCTAAATGTTTAAGAGAGGGCTAACCGCATCCTCCCTCCGCAAAAGTGACCAAGGCTGGTGGTCCCAAGCAAAGTATCTCCTTCTACCATGTCTGTGCTGGGGACAGAAGAGTAAAGTAAGTAGTAGCTTTTTCCTTTGTGTAAGGTGCTAAATTTTCCCTGCTAACTGACACCTGGCTAGTATTTAAGGCATGAACAGTAATTCTGGCCACAGCTTACATGTAAAACCCACGTTGGAAACTTGCTCTCCAGTTGTGTGTATGCACAAACAAGTTCTCTGGTCTTTCCACTAGCCAAATTTACTAGTAAAGCCACACCACATCTTCAGTGTGGTAAACACTTTTTTTCACTGTGGAAGGAAAGTGCTAGCCAGCTCAGAGCAGAAAACCCAGCAACAGTCAGGGTAAATAACAACAGTTAAAGAAAAAGAAGGGGTCAAAGAGACCTTCAGAACAAGAATGAATTTGTAAGAAGGGGCAAATGGAATTCACACAGAGTATGTCTAACTGAGAGCATCATGCAAATTTGAGATTTCCTGCCCAAACACAGATGAACACTGGGAACTCCTGTTCCTTGCCTCCAAACCACCACACTTGCTAGAAGAATGGAGAAGGCTGTCTTTCTCACAGTGTTGACCTGTTACCAGTCCAATATGAACTATGGGGACAGGCTGAGATAGTTGGGGTTGTTCAGCCTGGAGAAGGCTCTGGGGAGACCTTAGAGC
>JBCJKH010066012.1:0-20435 GCA_039877255.1 Loriculus beryllinus | reverse complement strand
AACCCATTACCCCTTGTCCTGTCACTACAGTCCCTAATGAAGAGTCCCTCCCCAGCATCCCTATAGGTCCCCTTCAGGTACTGGAAGGCTGCTATGAGATCACCACGCATATTGCACGTAAATATCTGTAATGAATACCAGTATGATGTTTTTATTGGTATGAAGAAATAGTTATTTATTATAATATATAAAGCAACTTCACAATAATATAATTGTCTTCAAATTATGGCTGAAAACTTCACTTTATTCTGTTGCAGTTAAAGGCTGAAATTTCTGTGTTATACAACCCCCAAACCCAACAACCACTGTAAAAATAGCCCCACAATCCTGCCTCCTCTCCCTATGGTCTAATGCTAGCTATGCTGTAGTGAGTTACTCCGCTTATACTTCCAGTCTAAAACCTATTCCTAGCTCAGTGTTACGTGACAGATCATACACTCTTAAGTATCAAATCAGTATTACCATTCTGTCAGTTATACATTCCATTTCAACATTCAATATTGTGCAGAAAGAGCAGAGGTTGCTGTCTTCCAATCTGAACTGTTCAAAATAATGCCACTTACAGGATTTTATCAGCAATGCAGTACAAAGTTAGTGTCAGGCATTACTGAGGTTTGTAGAGTAACACAAAAGATCTGAAAGGGAGTTTTGAGATTACAGTACAAGAAAAGTTTGAGAATAGCTGTAAATTCTTCCAATTGGAGATTCATGTGTATTTAGAACAAAATCCCAGAGAATAAACAAACATTTTGCTTATGGCTTTTAAATATAATATTAACAAAACCCTACAGAAGTACTTGTAAAATAGAAAATACTTGTAAAAGTAACAAAGATTTAAAAAACCCTATGTTTGCTTACAACAGTTTTCTTCAACAATTCTATATTATTTTAAAAAAGGAAGGTTGATGGAAATCAGTGCATAAAAGCGCTTAACACAAATCAAATCTGAAGTTCCCTTTCCCCCAGTAAAGTTCTAAAATATATTGTCATTCTTTTTGTATGATCAGACAAACTAAAACTGCAACGAACAAGAGGACGTATACTACGATTGTATTTGCTGGTTCTCAAGATAAAATAATGACTTCTTAAAATGCATTTTGCTCATTTCTGCAGTCTTCTGGTAGAACATCAAAGAAAAACTGGCTTTGATTTTGGCATGTTTCATATGTTTCACGCAAACACAGATTGTGGAACTGTTAAGTTCCCCAGATCTTTATGCTTAATCTGTAAATGTTCAGGCTTGCCTTCAGTCCTCCTACTGCAAAGCAGGTAGTTTGCTCTCAGGACTTATCATAAAATAAAAAATTGGGAAAAACATACCCATAAAGTAAAAATCTCTGATATTGTCTGTTCCAGCCTTCCTGTTCTAAAGGCTTCTTGGGAAAGCTTGCCCCTCCTTTAAGGCATTGTAAGCATTCCAATACTCCATAATTAGATGAGTTTTTTGAGTAGTGTAAAAAAAACACCTGGCTGAGGTGGTATTCACTGCTTGAATAGTTAATCAATCCTTATTTTTGAGAGAACAGTTTGGTTCTTTCTCACAGAACCTCATTGTCTCTCCAACCTGGTTTCTCTGCTCCAGGCCTCTGGGGAAAAATAAAATAAAGCTGAGGTTTTTAGAAAAAGATTTTCATATTTTGCCACAAGATGGAAACCGATTGGTCCTTACCAGCCTCTGGTATTTCTGAAGGTATTTTGAGAAGCATCATGTCAGATATTCTCTGCACAAATATTTCTCACTTACAGAAATATCATGTGAAGGAGAGGTATCAGGAACTTCAAAAGACTAACTTTTGAATAGCATTTTAGCCCAAATAACATAAAAGGCATCTGATCAGTTGGGGTGATTTATCATGAAAAACACATGGGTGCTTTTCCTTGTAACCTGTTCTCTGTCCTGGTTTTCCTAAAAGTTAATATGAACTATCAAGGTGGAAGAGGGCTACAGAACTGTTAAACATTTTATCAGTTCACAAAACAAGAATGAAATAAGAAATAGGATTTTGTGGAGGCTTATAGTTCTTGTTCACCAAAGGCCTATATATATGCATTCACATAAATCTACCAATGCAACATGATCAGAAAGAAAGACACACTGTCAGTAGTATTGTTATGTGGTGTGGCATTCAAAGTGTTGAAAAATATTTCTTTGTTATGAAATTATGGGAATGTTTTAGCTTTGTTTTTAAGCAGTAGTGTCTCAACAAAACAGAAATGCTTAGTGTTTTATTCTGAGACCTCTTCTTGGTTTATGGTTTAAAACATATGACTTCAAACTGAACACAAGGGCAGATATAAAACTACAATAACTATGCATGCAGCCTGAATTCAAAGGCTGTAATTCTAGATCTGGTAAGAACTATGTACCTTAGGAGAATGCCATTTCAATTGCAATGTAGTGTGCCAGAGCTTAAAGTTCAAGTAAAAATGTTCACCTTTTGGTTACTGCTTTATTTAGTATCCATTATGACAACTTTTCCTAATCAAAGCTATTATAATTCTGGAACTATTCTTGCAGAATGGCTTTACAATACAGCTTAAGCCTGTTGGGAGGTTGCTATTGAAAAAAGGGGAAAGTCCCACTCACATTCCTTTCCCCCATTTCACCACTGCATGTTCCCTCTGTTTACCACAAGTCAGCTTTAGTGCTAAGTGCATGGCAATTCAATTCATTTAAAATGACACAAAATTAACCAGGAAAAAAAAAAAAAAAAAAGGGTGAATAGTGCACTTTACCATAAGATCAAACAAGTACTACATGTGGTAAAAGGCAAAGGGTGAATCAGCATTAAAAGCAGGGAAAGGGAGACCAGGGCTAAAAGAAGCAAGCCATCGCCTTTTTGCAGTGACAAACTCTCAAGTCAGCCCAGCTATAATAGGAAAACATACACCACAAAGTAATTGAAAAATATTTGAGTATTTATATGTATCACAGAAGTAAAAATTCAACTGCCTTAGCCACAGGCAGCAGCTGAGAACATGTTCTTATAACAAATTGTGCTTTAAGCAGGAATACAAACTCAAATGGTTGGCTTAGGAAAAACAGATTCAACTATGCTTATGCTGATTCTGATTTTTGCAAAATGCCCACAAAAGTTCACGTGGATGAGTGACCTCATCTGAACTGCCACTCAACTACACAAGTACCAGTCTGTTACAAGGAAGGAGGCAGAAAATTGTGGCTGAAATTGAAAAGAATGGTGGGATTATTTCCCTATGTTCAGCACTTGTGAAACCATAGCTGGAATATTGTGTCCAGTTTTGGAGTTTCCCTACAAGAAAAACATGGCAAACTGCAGAGTCCAGCAGAAGGTGATCAAGACAAGTTACAAAGGATCTCCAAAGGTCCCTTCCAACCTAAATTAGTCTACAATTCTGCAAACAAGCAGCTGTGGAGGAAGTGGAAAAGATGGAATACAGAGGTTTTTAGTCAGAATTGTTGCTAAAGCTGTTGTATTGTGAAAATACAGCCCCAGATTCTCCAGAGCAGGGGAGTGTTAGCTTACATATACCCGAATTGATTACAAAACACTTCAATCCCTTCTCCAGGACAAATTGAACTGGTGCCAGTTATGGGGTTTACATCAATAAAGATGAGCTAAAAGAAGGGAAGACAGGATTGCGCTTTTACAAAGACTGAAAAATCAGAGGCCTCACACGAGAAATCCGAACAGGTCAGAGACAAAACTAGCAAACCTACTGCTCTAAAATAATACGCACAGCACAGAGTCAGTGGGATTCCATCTGCTTGTATTGTTCATTTTGCACAATTAAACTCCATATTGCAATAGAAGCTTGTCAGATCTGAAAAGTTAACCTTAATTGCAATTGCATAAGAAGATCCATCAGTTTTAGTAAATAAACAAAGTAATTACTTACAAATAAAGAGAATTGGTATTTGCCAGGTGCAAAACTTGAGTTTTTACTGGTTCTACTGCAATCAGTATATCTTGTTCTATAGCCATAGGGAGCACAGCATAACCACAGTAGTCTATATGTTCTCCTACCAAAGAAACAGACAATTAAAATATTTTGGAATAATTCTTCCTAGAATAGCAGTAACAAGGCTTCTCCAGGGCTTTGGTGTTGGTTACTGTATGAGACAATTTTTGAGTAGAGGCTCAACTCTTTATTATTTATTGGGATGTATTTCCTCTGTTTCATATTATTGCACAAAACTTTGGTTCTTGCTTTAGTGATTTTATCTATTGCATCTGTTTGTAGATCTGCACAATTTAATACTGGCTAATAAAAAATTAAAAAAAACCTCAAACAACACTACATAAATTATTGTCCAGTCATGAGAACAGACACATTATTTGTGCACTGTTGTGACAGTACAAAAATTCAGTCAAATCAATTGCATTTAACTGATGACTGGAAGAGATAAAGGCAGCATATGACTCCTCATGTGATTTCTGCTCATGTGAATGTTTCCCCAGCCACCAGATAAGGTTTGTGGCGGAATTTTGCTCACCCCCATTGAATTTCTAGACCTTTATCCAAGCAAATGACAATTATATTTAAAAAAATCATTAATACAAATGCATACAATACATATGGATTGTAGTAAACATCCTCCCTCTTAGGAATAATTCCAACTTAGCATATGCTGTCTACTTATATGGTATGTTCACACAACACCGAGGTAAAAATTATTGTTAATTGCACAATGGACTAATTAATTTGTAAATCTCTGTTTTGCAGGATCCTTTTATTTAAAATGTCTTCAAATGTGCAGGGTTACTTTAAGCGTATACAAGAAATTGAGCCCTAGGGAGAGCACAGTCCTAACATGGATAGAGAAATCTTAAAAATAAGGTTACCACAGAAATACAAGTCCTGAATACAAAGTAATTATGTCTCTCCAGTCTGCCAGTGAATCACAACCAACTATTCTAAGTTCTGTAGATACATCTCTATAGAAGAGTAAGGAAGATGAGATTATGATAGAATTATTCCATGCTTTATCATATGCATTGCTGTGTGGCTGATTGTATTTGGTAACTTAAATGGACAAGAAAAAAATGTACTAAGTTCATTTGTGAATGCCGTGTTCATCAACTACTTTAGGTTACGTTTCCAAAGCCTTTAAAAAAAAAGTATCCAACCATCAGCTGGCAAGAAGTTACCACAATTTTCAAACCTGTCACTACTCTCTATGATATTTTTTCCCAAAACTGATATTTGAGTGTGCAGTTGTTTATAACAAGGTGTAGTAAAAGCCAGTAAAGTATTGTATTTTCCATTTATCTTACCTTATAAAATTAAGCCTAATAATATTTGGATTCTATGTTTTTAACTACTAGACTTCCATGATGGCACATAAAATAAGATTAATTTTTCTCTTTTACCTATTAAGTTGACTCGCCCTGGTGCACGAACATAAAACTTGGGAGCTGATCCAAATTTTGATATAAACATCTCCTTCAGCTTCTGCAATCTGAAAGGGGGATTGGAAACATTTAGAAAGACTGTATTTGCATAAAAATCAGGAAGTTTCAATGTTTCTCAAAGCAAATTAACTTTTCAAAGTACACAGAGTTTTCTCTGTTACATCAGGAGCTACATTAAGCTCTTTATTTTTGCTCTTCGATTACATTAACTGTGACCAAGAAGACTATTTAGAATATTCAGATTAATAAGAAATACATATGTTCACCTGAAAGGGATGGAAGGTGACTTATTTTATTTAAAACTCTGCAGCTCTGTAAATCTGTTAGCCATTGAGGAAGAATTTGTCAGTGTGGACGAGTGGCTCCTCTGTGGCACTGGGATTTGTCACACACACACACACCAATACTCCCTTCAGAGTCAGATCTGACTGTACCAGGCCAGAGCAAATTCATTTTCCTCTAAGTTTTAACTTTTATCAATTTCCACATTAGACAGTACCCTATTTCCGTACAAATGCGTACACAGAGAACTAAAGTTCCAAACCTCAGATTAACCCTGCTCCTTAGTATTTACTTTACAGGTTTACAGCATCAGTTCCCAGAAAGTTCTTCAGGTTTTCCATTTGCAAGTGCTGGACGTGCTGTGAACTGAAAGTTACAATGCAAAGCAAACGTGGCATATTGCTTTATTTTCTAAGACTGTAAAGGTATCTAGCTTCTGCTCTGTGTTCGCAAAGTTGGGATGGTTTAGCATGTCATGCAGGAACAGGGCTGAACAAAGACCTGGAAGAGACTGAGCCATTATCTTTGTGAAGCATAAGAAATTTGATAGCGATTCCCTTCAAAACTACCTTAAATTTAGCAAGTTAGGTTGTGCGCTAATCCATTAACTTTCAGTACTGAAAGCAGCAGATTAATGATAAAAAAGCACTAAGAATACAAGAAAAATAATCTTTAGAATGGGACTTACAACATTTCACTGGCAAACGCTGTTAGCTTTCAAGCATGTAGCCAACTAAATTTATTTTGGGGGGTTTTAGTCTACGAACAAGAATCTAGTAACAGCAACCGTGCTAAGGTTTCTACATTTAGTCTAAAACTTGAACTGGAAGTCTAGTTAATGCAAAGTGTAAGAAAACAGCAACAAGAAACAGATGTTACAACATTTCACAGTCAATTATTTAGTTTATACTTATTTGTAAAAGCTGTTATTGTCCAACCGCATATATTTGAATTTTATTTGGTGGGGGGGCAGGTGGGTTAGATGGAAAACTACAGGATATTATTTGTTGTGTTTTTTTTTTTTTTTTTTACCAGATCTTTCAGTACTTTTCCATTGTGGTGCCCAGTAACAAAGCTGTATTAGGTCCCTTTATAATTTCCCCTTCTTATAATCTCCCCTAGTATTGACTGGTTTATCCCTATTCCAATTAGCAGAAGCAGTTTCTGCCATTCCATTGTACAATCTCTTTTCTAGATCACATTAATATTATTATAGTCCATGGGGGAAATCTGTTGGCAGAATCTTAGGTGTTAACTTTATTCCTTTTTGTGTCAGTATTTAGAACATTTCCTTGTTTCACAGATATTTTTATAGTGGTGTTGGTACCAGGAGACCAAGAACAAACAGTGCAGTCATAGGGGCGTGTTTATCTAAGTGCTGATTGATCTCTTTTGAATGTGGGTTTTACAAGCAGGCCTGATGAAAGGCTATTTACAGACTTTGGCCTTGATGTTGCAACTGGCACACTGCATTTAAAGCACCTACATCAAAGATCATTATCAGAAGTGGTTAAGCAAAGGCACTCTTCGCAACTTCACACATCCACATCGGGACTCATTCTTGCCACACAACTGTCATAGAAACACAGTGCAATCACACTGAAGTGACACAAATGGAAAAATTACCCTTCTCCAGTGTTAACACAGGTAAAAAGGTTCATTTGAACCATTTGTGCATCCTACTTCCAAGCACCGAGTGCAGGCGAAAGTGCATGTGTTGGCACGTGCTGTGGGCATATCAACGCAGAACCAAGGCCTACGGTGTTCCAGGGAATAGCATGGGCATTTCTTTTATAGCCAAAAGGTTGAGAGGATAATCGGTATTCCCAAAAATGTGGAAAAATAAACGATTCTAGGGGGAAAGACGAGCGAATCGTGCCTCCCGCCGCCCGCGGACACTGTGCGAGGGGCTGCAGGGAGCCCTGCTCCCTTGAGGAAGGGGCGGGAGCACGGACCCGGCCGGCCGAGAACCCAAAGTCCGCCCGGTCCAATGTGGGGATGCTCCCGGAACCACACAGAATGCAAGCGTCACCCTGTCTGTGCGGAGGCGAAACAAAACAGCACAAGTCAAAACCCCGTCACCTCAGACCGGGGACACTGGCACGGACCGTCCCACCTGCCCTCCACCTCCCCTGCCCGCCCGGGCATAAACGGCCGCGGACTTCCGCGTCCCGCCTGCGGACGTGGCCTCCCGCTGCGGGGCCGGGGTCCCGGGGAGCGACCGACCCACCTGGGCTGCTCCACCAGCTGAACCGGGAGGGTGCCGGGAGCCTCCGCCGCCATGGCGGCTCCCCACGCCGGCCCCTGGCTGAGGCGGGCAGCGGCACGATGCGGTGTCTCCGGCTGTACCGCGGTCACGGGACAGGCAGACACCGTCCTTCCGGGCGGCACGGCTGGCAGCCCGGCCTCCTCCCCGCCCCGGCGCCGGTGGCAGGGCACGGGTGAGGCGCTCAGCCCCAGGCCCGGCTGGCAGGCACACCGGCACCCCGCAGCGCGCACGCTATGGGGCCGCTCAGCCCGCAGCTCCTCGCCCACCATGGCCCAGACGTGACACGAAAGCCGCTTCGACACGTGAAGGGAAGGGTTTTTCCTTTAATCCTGTCAGAAGTCAGCTGGCAACAGCGAGGCTTTAAAGCCGATGCGCGGGGCCAGGTGTAGCCGCCAAGGGTTGGCATCGCCCTCAGCGCCTTAAGCTCGATCGGCGTCGGCTCCCCGGAAAACCACAATGATGGAAGCAGTGAACTGACAGTGGCAGTACCCACCCCCTCGGTTTTCTTATCTTTGCTGTGCGTGGTTCTTCCAGTCTCCCTCAAACAAGCAGCCTCGCAGCTCCTCTTCACCCCTCAAGGTTAATGGCTGCAGTTACTTTGACGAACTAAGCTTTTCAAATGCTCACTCACTGTATTTTGCTATGTTAATGCCTCTAGAATTCAACTTAAGAAGCTTTTAAGTGCTTGGACTGAGAGAAGCATAGTGACACTGAGATTTCACTGTGTATTTATGTGGTTTCTCTGAGGCAAACCCTTTTTCTCCTGATTTGTGTGTTTGACGGAGTAGAAACCAGGTTTTTAAAGAACTTAGTAGCCACAGGAAGACCAAAGAAAACCGAAGCCATTAGAAAACCTGTAATAACATAAAAAACCACCAAAAGAACAATCCAAACACCCAATAAACACTATGAACGTATGAGAACCACGGGCCTCGTGTTTGTGGAGAGGCAGAACTTGTCTGTCGGGTATTTTTCCCCAGTTGAAGATGGCAGCAGAAATTGTTGTGTAAAACTCTTCACAAAGCCGGTGTTCTGTAAGGGCCGTGGTTTTTACATTTAGGTGGTTCAAAACTGCTGCTGCGGCATTGTTGGGGTATAGCAGCGCAGTCCATGCAAGTTGTCCGGCGGCACCGAGGGGCACGCAGCCTGCCCTGAGCACCGAGCGGCGCGGCCGGGCTGTTTGAATTTGCCACCCGGGGATACCCAGCCCCAGCACTCGCTGCGGGCCCGGCCCGCTCACACCACGACGCACGGCCACACGCGGCACGCCCAGGCCTCCGGCCCGCCTGGGCGAGGCCCAGCGCCCAACCGAGGAGCGGTGCCGCCGGGGAGGCCGCCTCCGGCATCAAGGGGCGAGGCGGAGCCGCAGAAACCGGCTACAGGGCGGGAGGGATGGAGGGAGGCGGGCCGCGGTTGTTAGGGGCTGGTTGGTAGCAAAGGAGGAAGCCGGCGGTGGTGCAGCGCGGATTGCGCTCCGTGTGCTCGGGCGGGAGGGAGGCGGGTGGACGGCTGCGGGTTCCGGGCGAAGCGGAGCCACATTGGGCAGCGCCGCGCGGGGTTGTGGGAGAAGGGGTTGTCTTCGGTGCCTCCTTCCTTCCCCCCCCCCCCGCCCGTCCTCCGACCAAGATGTCTGACATGGAGGATGATTTCATGTGCGATGATGAGGAGGACTACGACTTGGTAGGGCGCGGGGGCGCGCGGCGGCTTAGCGGCGCGGACAAGGGGTCTCGCGGGAGCGGGGCCGGGGCTAGCGCGGCGCGTCCGCCGCTCGCCTCGTCCCCGCCGGGTGCTGCCCCGTGCAGGAGCGCTGACAGGATGAGGCTTCCCTCCCGGGGAGGAGGGAGGGTGGCAGCCGGCAGCGGCTGTGAGGGGCGGGTGCTGCTTTCGGAGCGGGCCCCGCCGGGAGCCCAGACACCTCGTGGCAGAGAGAAGGCCAACTTTGGCCCCGGACGGCTAACTAGGCCCCGGGAGAGCCTGGGCCCCCGGCTGTCCTCCGCAGGAGTCAGGGGAAGGGAAGGTACCGACGCCCTGCCGCCCTCCTTCCGTCCCTCCTTCTGCTTCTGGCCTAAGTGTCGGGCACGAAGTGGAGTCACGAAGTTGTGTGTCCTGCTCCCCGCCCGTGGCCGCGGCGGGGCCTTGGGGGTAGAGGTCATTCGTGTGCTTGCCTAAGCGTCCAACTGCGGGGAAAGTGGGGGGAAGAGAAAGGAGAGTGAGGGGAAATGGCCACGCAGCCGGTTTCTGATGCAACATGCCAAGGGTGCACTCGGTTTTAACTTTTCGTCTTTATAGTCTTAGCAAGCTTCTCCTGGCCCCACGCCCCTTCTTCGTTTGTTAATTGCATTGGTTTGGGGGTTTCGTGTTGTACGGCGTTACAGTTTTCACAACAGATTTTGTTCTCAGGCTTTACAGCTAAAAACAAATGCTGCTTGCTGTTAGCAACAGACCAGTTTTTAGGGGAATTTGGGAATGTAATAGGATTACTTTGATGTAATGAGTATCATTATTATTATACCCAAATTTTTTTCAATTAGTAAAACCAAGTTGTGGTATGTTGGTAAATAAAGTAGGTGTCATATTTGAAACAAAAAATGTTTTCTTTGCTTTCTGATTAGTTGTAATTCTATTGGCATTATCTTATATTGGAGCTTGAGGTTTGGTTGGTTGGGTTTGGGGTTGTTTTGTTTTTAACAGACGCATGTTTAGAAAGCTGTCTGGTTGAGCTTTGAATGATATTTCATTCATTCCAGCTAAACAGTGTACAGTACTGCAATTTCACTCAAAACCCCCGGGCACTTGCTTCTGGAACAATTGCTTTCTACCAGATCACTTAATAACCACTGTTACTTAAGGATTCACTTAAAAGACTTGTCTGATTTTTTTGACATCATTTTTGGGCCATTCTTGTTAAGAGCGGTCCACAACGGCTAGATGACATTGGTGACATTGGCTATAGAATAAAAGCTCTGGGTTTGAGTTTCTGAAATTCGCGGAAGAGCGCTTGTTTGATCTGCATTATCCCCTTAACCTTATGAGCTGCCTATGTTAGTATTACAAGAACTGTTAGTGTCCTTCTTAAGTCCATGAATGAATTCACAAACTTTTAGAAACAAGGTTTCTGGAGGAAATACAGTGAGACTATTAAAAATATGTTACTGGTCCAGTTTGTTCCACAGTAAATTTCCATTCACTTTCATAAACACTGAAATCCATGTTGTGATTTAAGATACTGTGTTTATTTTTTCATGCTATACAATCAAAAGAATATGAAACAATACAAAAGAATACAAACACAGCTGAATTCATGGTGAATATACATAACATGAGAACTGGACATTTAGAGAAACTTTTGGAATTGCATTTTTCAGTCCGTAAGTGCCATTTTCTATGTGTGAATATGAGTAAGAATGCAGCTCAGCTCACGGTGTGTAATGTTTTTCCCCTAGAATAATTACTCGTCTAATGCTTTTTCCTGTGGAGCTGTTTTCTGAAGAGCTTTCTTCCTCATTGGAAAGCCTTTCTGAAACTTCTTGCTTGTGGCAAATTTCAGCTCCTGACTAGTTATTTTCCTGGATCATTTTCATTGTTATAACTTACTGCTAGCCCAGACTTTTCCAAAATTAAAAAAAAAACCCTGCTTGTAATAATGAGAAGTGTGTCAGTTTTTTCTTTTCAGCATGTCATTCCTTTGTAAAGCATCAAATAATACTTACACAGGATATTTAAATAAAACAGCTTGTTTAATTTGTGTTTATGACTGATGGGGGAAAACCCCCAAAATAACACAGAATTTAAGAATAAAAATATTCTAGCCAGACTAGTTTCAGCATTCTCAGACAAACCAGCCATGATTGGATGTTGTTTCCAAATGTGCTTGAGACCTTAATAGCAGTGTACCACAGAACTGTTTTGGAAAATAGGGGCCCTGAAGACAGGGCGCGATTTGTTCCTTTCATGTTGATGTAAATCTAGTTAAATTAAGGAATGGCTATAAGGAGATCTGTGGTTCTCAAGTTCACTGTAAAAGCTGCTGCAGAAGGGTTTGAATCAACAACAAAAAAGAGAGTACAAACCAAAGTACTCCAGGTGGGTACAGAACTGAAAATAAAGGAGCACATGTGAGTGTTAGTGAATATTTCTTTTAAGGGATTGGAGGAAAGGCAGTAATTATAAAAATAATGATAGGAAAAAGTAGCTGCTTAGTAAAAATACAGCATGGCAAAACTAAATTCAGGTCTGTCAGGGTAGCTACTAGCATAAAAATAGTAATGAAAAGAAGACTCCCCAAAAAGTTTTCATTTTGTCAGCTCTTACTAGAAGGTGATTATGGCTTTTCCTCTTTAAACATGCTCTTGAACCTGCTGATTGTGTAGAACCAGTCAGTTAAATATCCTTAAGTATTCAAGTGTTTTACACATGAACTGAAATGTGCACAGATATTCTGAAGCCCCAGCTCTTTTCCAGCTTCATCATAGATTTTTGTATAATTAATTAGTACCCTGTTAAACAGCTGAAGACTACCTGCTTTATAAATGAGATACAGTAGGGCCATGAGGATGCTTAGAGGGCTGAAACACCTCCCATATGAAGATTTTAAATTTAAACAGGGGAGATTTAGATTAGATACAAGGAGTAAATTCTTTATTGTGAGGGTGGTGAGGCACTGGCACAGGTTGCCCTAAGAAGCTGTGGCTACCCCATCCCTGGGAGTGTTCAAGGTCAAGTTGGACGGGACTTTGAGCAACCTGGTCTACTGGAAGGTGTCTCTGCCCATGGCAGAGGGGGTTGGAACTGGATGAGCTTAAGGTCCTTTCCAACCCAAACCATTCTATGATTCTGTTCTATGATCAGGGTTGACTGTTTATGTTTAATTTTTTTATTGGGTTTTTTTAAGGGGTTTGTATGTAAATGGCTTCAGCCACTCCTATAGAAGTTAATAAGATCTTGGTATGAGGAGAAAAATCCATTTATATTTGTGGGTGGATGAACCAAGATTCACAATTTGCTGGTAATGCACAGTGACAGCCTTGATTATAATATGGATTATTCCACTTTATGCTTCGATGACTAGAGTAATGTTTACTGGTTATTATGAAAACCACTCAATTTTAATTTCTAGTTTGGTGCTGTTAGGTGCCTTGTATGATTTCCATCCAAGTTCTTTTCACTAGCTTCAGCTCAAGGGTGGAGAAGGAGAAAGAAGGAAGGGCCATTGTAAATTTCACTTTTGTTTTCAGTCTCAAACAAAAAGCTATGTTTGGAATTGACTTTGAGACTAAACTCAGCCTTTCTCCAGAAATTGATTCTTCCAGGCACAATGACAACACATTGACAGTTGTTGTAATACATCTACTTTTGATTCTTTTCTTTCCTTGTTTTAAATAAATGAGGATTTGTCTGTGGTGCTTTTAATGAGACATTTTACTCTGTTCTGGAGGATAGACAAATTTGTTTGCTGAGCGGCTTGTCTTTTTATGTTACAGAGTTGTATTATTTCAGTCACTTCAGTAGAAAAGCTGTATGCAATTCCAGTGAAGAGCTAGCAGTCTGCACCTCAGTGAGTTGGCTACAGGTTCATGGAGACAGCTCAAATATGGGGAGCATGACTTCAGATTACTGAGGATTTCCTTTTTCGGGCTGCATTGATATTAACAAATGAGCAGTGTTACTTTTTATTTCAAGCTCTCAGAGTGGTAGCTGAGCAAATGTGAATTGGTTCACTCTTTCTTTGCAACAGGGAGAAATACACTCTGTTTCGTAAGGAGTTTCTGTACGTTACCGAACTTGATAAATAGTCTCATCAATAGAAAGTGAGATTTTCCTACATTATATGGATGCATTTAATAGGTAGAATTGAAATGTCATGCAGATATGGTCACCTTTTCCCAACTGTTTGTTTCAGTGTTGCCATCATTTAAAAAAAATACATACATATATATGTGTATTGCAAACAATTCCAAGTTGAGCAGATCCACTGTACTCTCTTCTGTTTCTTTGTTAGGTTTAATTACATTGGTATGTGATTAAAAAATAAATAAGTGAGCTTCAAGGAGGACAGGATATCCTGTTCTCTGAATTAATTACTGCTTCATATTTTTATGGATTCAATGTGTGTTCTGATATTTTATTTTGCACATTCTCTTCAGACTCATTTTTAAACACGGAATTAATGTATTTGGGGCTTATTTTACTCATTACAATAACATCTCAGAAGTAAGCATTGAGGCAAAAAGCGTGAGAATAATTAGTAAATTCTTTGCATCTGAATATTGACAAGCATCGGTAAGTTCTGGTTTTTGTTGGTTTGTGTTTTTTTGAGTGTGTTATTCAGCACTGTTTTCAGAACAGAATTCCCCAGATCTGATACACATTTGGGTGTTAAAACAGAAGTAAATTAGATCTAAGGTATGTTAAAACCTGGGCTTGTAGAAAATGATGCACATAGCAAACAATAGCTGTGTGATAGAGGTACGATGAAAAGGCACTTCTTTGCAGTACTCCTCACATGTCATAATACCAGGGGTTTTATTTCTGCAGTCTCCCGTCTCATTTATGAGCCTCTTCCAACTTCTATTTAAAAGAAATAAAAGGCAGAAAGTAATGTCCTTCCATGGCACTGTACTGACCCTACTGCAAATTGCTGGCTTCACAGACTGATTCCTGGTGTCAGCCCTGGTGTGAGCCAGCAGTCACTACATCACTTGTAGTGTTAGTGAGTAGGAGCAGAGACCTTGAAGTTGGAAAAGAAAACCTGGATACC
This sequence comes from Loriculus beryllinus, assembly GCA_039877255.1. Classification (NCBI taxonomy): domain Eukaryota; kingdom Metazoa; phylum Chordata; class Aves; order Psittaciformes; family Psittacidae; genus Loriculus; species Loriculus beryllinus. The sequence goes on along the minus strand of JBCJKH010066012.1, from coordinate 5,731 downwards.
CAGTTCATGGCTGAATGGTTGCAGACTTTTTACACAAATCACGCTCTTGTTTTTACTCTCAGGGTTTGTCTCTGTTCTTTTCCTCCTTGCTCTTTTGCATTCCAGTCTGATTGCTTTTTTTGTATTCATGTGCCTGGATACCCGTGGCAAATGCACATAGAAACTGTTACTTGCTTTTTGTGTGGGTGCCTGGGGCCAATGGCCCAGGAAGAGCAAATGCAAGTTGTACTTGCTGCTGGCATGGTGTTTGGTTGGTTACTTTGGCAGCCAGTGTGCATGAGCTATGTGAAAATAGTGCATGTTTATTGTAGGTGAAATGTTCAAGAAATTTCTTGATGTGGCAAGCTAGTATATACTAGTATGTTGAGAAGTTACTGTCTTCTTTTGTTATTGTTGGCCTCATTTGGGCATTTTTGTGTTTTTTAAGAGCAAACAAAGAGCCCCCTCTCCCCCAACCCACATCACTAGTGCTCTTGCAAAATACCAGGTCTTTGCTCCAAATCCTAAAGTTAGCAGAGTTCCTAAATGTCATGGTTATGAAACAAACTTAGCTGAAGTAAAGTAAAATTTGTACCAGACTTATTCTCAGAAACAATTGTACTTCAACAAAAAAGAATGGTTTGAATCAGCCCCAATGGTTGAAATTTGGTAAAATTACCAGCAATTGAAAATGGACAGTAAGTCCATTGTTAGCAAGTATTGTTAACAAGTATTGTTAACAATGTCCTTGAAGGATAAATTTATACAGAAATAGAACCCTTTCTATTGTGTCTTTTGTCTGAAAGCTGTCCTCTCTCTAGCTACTTTTCTTTTTTTCTGGAAAAAGGTTTGCAAAGTAGGAGTTTGGTTCCTGTAGAGTAAAGCAAAAGTTAAGCCCACCCTTCCACTTTACATATAGAGGTTAGGGAAGTGCTTTAGGCAAGAGAGGGGACACAAAAGTTGGCTACAAGGGTAGTTTTTACAAAATGTTTTTATCTTGGTTTCGTACATGTTTAATTTTAGAGTGGCACATTAACCTGGTCATCTGCCCCAGTGCCACAAATCTACTGTTACATGTCACTGATACAGTGTTAACGGTCTCCAAGTTCATGTACCTTATTCTGCCTGCTTCAGGAGCACAATATAATCTCTCAAGACCACATTGACTAAGACTCCTGCTACAGAAAACCACAGCTGTTTTTCTTACCCTCCCTGGTCACCTGCTCCATCGCTCACCAGCCTTAGGACTTTGTCTGGGTAAGCGTTGGCAGGCCTCTTTTCTCAGCCCCAGCAGGATCTGCCATCCTGAAGGACTGGTATGGCATAAAATGTTGAATTGCTGCAGTGAAGGGGAAAAAGGATTCTAGGACTAGAGGGTCAGGAAGTGTTGGATGCCTTTAACCTGCCTTTGCTACTGGAGGAACTGCAAATGGATCCGTGCCTTAAAAAGGATGACTAAAGTTGACTGGGGTGCATTGTTCATTTTAGAAGCTGAGGCTTAATGTTTCAAAGCTGTTTACTAGTTGAAATTAATTTTGTGAAAACATAATCCATAGTATAATAAAGACTTAAATTGGGTCCTTTGTACTAATTTATCTCTTATTAACATTATTTGAAAGAACTATGTTCCAGGCAGAGTAAGTTACATCAGAGGTTCTGTCTCCATTACAGTTTAGCTACTATAGTGGGTTTTTTTTCCTTCAGAAAGTGATGTGATAGGATTGGATTGTTTATAACTGACTGCATTTAGAACACTCAGATTTTCAGTGGAGCAGTGCTTAAATAATGCCTAACCTGTCTTTTAAGTACATTTTTAAAAAGCTGCATCAGGGCTTTCTAATGTAATGAGTATTGATAAAAAAATCCCACTTGTTTGTTTTGATCCTCTCAGGAAGGGAGAACTAAATGAGTTTCAAAGATCAGTTCTATGTACTTGGATTTCTGTTGTTTTCATTTGAACTGGTAGTGTTGACGTCCATTTAAAAATACCACCACCATCTTATTAAAGAAAGTTCTTAGGCCTGTTGCCTTTTTTATGTCAGCTGGCGCTAAATTATATCACACAGGTGCTTTTATACCTTAAGGTAATAATTAAGGGTGCTCTTCACTGTGCAGAATATTAGGTCTAGGTGGTACAGTAGAGATGCTTAGACTTATGTAGAAATCTTTTTTGTAAACCTGATATTCTGCCTAATTTCTGTGCACTTTTATTTTTACTGCATTGTTTGATGCAAAAAAGTTTCTCACCTAAAAGGGTTGAGCCAGGGAAGTTGTTAAGGAAGGAAGCATGGGTGTTAAAAAAGAGGGTGCAGAAAGGTCGGGTGTTTGGTATCTGAATTTATTCTTAAAAGAACTTTCCTGTTTTCACTACTGGGAAGAAAATGCATCTTTTTCTTAGTTTGAACTTTGAGGATAAAGCTTCACACTTTGCCTTTCCTTCTTTAACACTAGATGATTTTAAGGCCCTTTCCAACCCTAACTATTCTATGATTCTGTGAATTATCTCACATCTGTATCATACTGCACTAAGCCATCTCTGCATCAAAAGAAGATGGAATGGTGGTCCTTTTGAATCGATCAGCATTGGCATCGTTTGCACTGATGCTTAAATTAAGATGCAGTGTCTACTACATAGCAGGTTTTATTAATTGTTTAAAGATTCACAGCATCATCTCCTACTTAGTTCATAGCTGAATTTTTTTTTCACAGCCGTTAAGTCTAAACATGTCTTTTAAAGTAAGCACCTTACATTATATTTTCTGGAAGCAGGAAAGCCCTGTCTCCCTTAGAGTCATGAGTCTGTATCAACATCCTGTATTAGATGTAAGGCAAATAGGCATCAAGTAGTGGAAAAATACAGCTGTGAGAACATAGTAGACTACCTTTGATGCATTTTGAAGGGTGTCCATTAGGAAAACAAAGTATCTAGACTTAACACTAGTATGTATTAATACTATTATAAAAATAGCTTTATGGGATATTTAAGTACCATTGAGAAAAATTATTTGAGAAAAGGCTTCCAGAATCACTGCCAGAGCTAAGATGAAAATTCAGATGTTTCTGGCTTTAGGCTAACAGAGCACATTGCTTCCTAAAAGGAATTAATTTAGTTTGCTCTCCTTTTATCTTTACAAATAGATACTTAAGCCAAAAATACTCCTCATTGCGCAAGTTCCATATAAACAAGACATCAGCTGATTACATGTATCTTAAATGCTGTGGTGTTTAAACTTTGGCAGCCTGGATCTTTATAAGGTGCCTGATGTGCTTACAGCTGTTGACATAATGTGCATGTTCTTGTAGCAGCTCCATCAGTGTTGGATCAATAGGGTAAAGAATTACTGAAACCAGCCTAACCAGAGTTAAAGTCTGCCCAATGGAATAAGACACTTGCTTTCCATTTTGTTTGCAATTTTCAATACCAAGCTTTGTAGTTTCCTGGGGATATAGAAGACAGGTCTGTGGGATTCACTAGGCTTTAAAGTCCATTTCATTCTCACTAAATACTAATATGTCATGTGAGTATAAATACATACATACATGAGCAACTTTCTTGCCTGAAACAAATAGAAATGTTATCAGGTTGAAGGATAAATGTTTCAAGGACCATGTTTAGTGAAATTTGGGCCAACTGTAAGCTCCCATAGTTAGTTTTTCCATTGGAAATGAAAAAAATAATTAAACTTATGAAAGATTTGCTTGCACTGTAGGGAGAGCTAATTTAAATTTAAAAGAGCTTTTTTGCCTCATCTTCTTTTCATTCCTTCTCCTGGTTTTGAAGGAGTCCATTAATACTAGAAATACATGAATGAATACAAGAATAATGTGAAGTGCATGGTGAAGGAGCACAGTAAAAGAAGAAATTCAAACTTAAAGAAGGACACCTGACTGTGCAGTTTATATTGTTACAAGGAAGGTTACTCTGACAACAGTAACTTTTGAGATTTAAGAGATTCGGTTAAAACAGTTTGTCTCCTAAGAGCTAAGCAATCTGTTCAGAGAAGTTGGCTTGAAAATGCAGAGGTATGAAATGGTTTTGAATCGTGTAAACCTCAAATGAAATTATTATTTGAGCTTAGCTAGTCTTTTGTCATTCAGACATGCAACACTGTCCTTCAGCAAATGAAGTTAAATTATTTAGGGTTGTTTTCATCAGAAAAAGCCTCTGAGTACTTTCTTTTTTCTTATTAGGAAGGATTACATTTTGTCCTTGTCTTGTGATCTTTTCTTTTCTCTGCATGGTGGTAAATGTATACCTATCTTGTTCAGAGCTTCTGACTCATTTGATTCACCTTCAAAAAGATTTAGAAGGGAAGAAGAAATTAAGAACATATACTTGAGCAAAACCAGCCTTTACATAGTGAACTCATCATCTGGCTCAGACCACAAAATGTGGCCTGTAATGGTTGGAGCTAGTTGAAATGAGTTCTTCCCACCATGCCAGCCTACATCACAAATTCATTACCTTCTGCAACATCTACTGCCTCATGTCCTCTACTTTTCCCAAAATCAAAAAGGAATGGACATATAAAAATGCTAACCAAACCCGGTCTTGTAGAATAGAAGCTGGTGTTGCATGGTAACTTTTAATAACAGAGGTTTGGAATTTAGGTATAATCTGTCCATCACTGTGTGTTCTGGTTCATTTTGGCTGAGAAAGCCAAATGCCTGCTTTTAAATCAGTGATGCAAAAGCTTCTGTCTTGAAACTCAGTAGTTACTGATGGCTGGTAGGGCATGATTTTAGCTGAAGTGGCTTAACGTCAATACATAAATCTATGGCTAAGGAATCCAACAGCAGCATCAGATACCACTTTCCAATATGTGTGCACAGAAACTTTTCCCCTTCTCTTAAAATGCCTTTGATCACGAAATATAGAACAGGCCTTTATCATGCTAACAGTCATTCTCCTGTTACAAAACGATCTCTAGGGTGACACAAATAGGCCTGCAAATAAAAATCAAACCTGAAAATGATGATTTTTAGAGGAAGGAATCATGTACTCCTGATCCAAATTGTCTACCTTTTCTCCTAGATACCCTGTGGCAATAATAATATTGTTTTTCAAGTTGAATTACTGAGTACCAAAACTTGAGGGGAAATTTCTGTAATTTGCTTGTAAAAATAGGAACTGTTCTCTGGGAAGCCTGAAGTTTCAATTTTAGTCAGTTGCAAGCTCTGCAATTTGATATCTTGAGGCTGAAATGTCTTCAGAAAGGGTGAAGTTATGCCTGTGGGTGGGTGACTTGGAGCTCATCTCTCCCAGCCTGTGGACTCACAGACCTTGAGTACATTTTTCATAACCATCGTTTACTGGATTCTGGCCCTACAGTGTCACTGTGACTGATGAAAAGGTTATGATTTTTCTAGTAAGTGTTTCATTGCTACCGAAGGGTAAGAATCTGGCAATATGAAGCATTGAAAACAACATCTGCTAGAAGGTAACCTCTGGCCAACCAGCAAATCTATCAGCATTAAACACTAGAACCCATAAGACCTCTGGGTTTTTTTAATCTGTAAACCAAATTCCTGAGGTTGAAGGAACTGACAAGAGCAGGGGAGAAACAATGTGCTGGACACATTCCGTACACTTAGAGCTTTAAAACGGTGCAACACACATTGCTGTCGCTCCTCTCATTCTCTGCAGAATTCAATTTGAATCCAACTCTTGTGCCGGTTTTCTCGGCTGAGCAGCAGTGTAGAGCACGAACGTTTGAACTCTGTTCAAACAGTGAAAGAAGCAGGGGAGAAA
>JBCJKH010066011.1:0-13351 GCA_039877255.1 Loriculus beryllinus | reverse complement strand
TTCCTCGTTGTTGGTTTTTTTTTTTTTTTTTTTTTTTTGGGGGGGGGTGGGGGGAGTAGTGGAGGGAGGTGGTTTTTTGTTTTTTTTTTTTCCCTAAAACTGAAAAAGCAGGCTGTCAAGCAAATGTTAGCTCTTCTTCTGCTTTTTGCCCTTGCCTTTTTCCCTTTTGCCAAAAGAAGATATTCCTGAAGAGATAGGGACAAACCAATGTGTGCAACCACACTAGCTGACTCATAAAAACTGGGAGAGATAGATACTATTCTGGCTAGATTTGCACCGAGAATTACCCCATCCCCAGAGTCCTCTTCTAGTTGAAAGGGAAGCTCCCTCTTCTTGCTCTAAAGGAACTTTAGCACATGAAAATAGAAGGAAAAAAAAATCTTACAGGAGGAAGCTTCTCTTGCCCTTTCCCCAGTGAAGCGATAAAGATTCACCCCTAGGACCGAGGGAAGGAGTTACAAGTCCTGACAGCCTCTCCCCGAAGCTGGCATTGGACCACTCTGTGAAGGCAGGGAGCTGCTGGGCAGGGGGACGAGTGAAGGGGAGAAGCCATGAAAGCCTTGCCGCTTCCACCCTACCAGCTCGCCCATCACCCTGGCATCTGGCCAGCTGCGGGGAAGGGGCGAGCGCGGTGCCTGGTGCAGACCGACAGGGAAGAGTGAAAGCAAGAATAGCTCTAGCCGGGCAGATGGCCGGGAGCGACTTTTACACAAAAATAAGCCCCCCGGAAAGCACCTTGCCCCTCCAAAGCCTCTGAAATGGCTGAGCTCTGGGGAGCACCAGCACCTTCATGCCCCAGAGCTGTTTCTGGGAGGCAATTTTCTCCCACAGCAAACAGCAGCTCGCTTCTTCTGGCCACAAGCACCCCGTGGCGGCAGCACAAGAGAGAAGGAGTCCGGAGTCACGGCGAGGACCGGCTCAGCCCTGCCGAGGGCTCACTCCGGGGGAGCCGGACCCTACACTGGAGCACCTTTCCACTCCGCACCTGGCTCCCTGGACGCGCAGGAAACCGGACCCCAGGCGTAGGGAAGCGGGTCGGAAATGGGCCGGGGAAGCCCCATCCCTTCCCCGCCTCCTGCAGCTGTCCCCCTCCCCGAGACACGACATGAGACCTGGGGCAGGGGAGATGAGCACTGACCCCGAGCAGGTGCACGCTTCACAGGAGGGATGCTGAGGGGCGAGGGACCGCACTGACACATCGGAAGCCTCCTCCCATTATACCCCGCATCACTGCACGGTCCCCCTGCTCCGCGGGCAGAGTCCGCTTCCCGGGGACAACTGCGCTCACCGCTCCAGATGACATTTTGCAGGAGTCATCAATAAACATGTCACAGCGGGATTTAAGGATAGTCTGGGAGATGTCCCTGTGCCGGAATGCAGCATTTGTATAAAAAACGTGGACAGCTCTTAGAATATGTGAAGATTTCTCTAATTCGAGCTACTGCGTCTCTTCTTCTCTGCCGTACCATGCTAGGCTAGATTCTGGGTTGAACATCGCAGTTGAAATTCAACAGAGAAAGGCTGGGGACAATCCCTTTACCTTTTCTCTTCTCGCTGCGTTTCCTCGGTGACCTGCACCTCTACGGACTCTTTCAGGAAAAGTTTTCCTATGTTTTGTTCTGCTCCTTCTAGCAGGAAGTAAAACGTAAGCTCGTTTCTTGGACATGATTTTCGTGGCGGGAGCTTTCGAGTGGATAAAATCCTAGGTGAAGCAAGGAAGGGGCGGAGGGTAGAGGACGAGAAAGAAAAGCGTCGGGGGGCGGGGAGGTGTGGTGTGTGTTTGTGTACAAGACAAAAATAAAAAAGACAGAAAAAGGAAATTCAAAACAGGAGAGAAAAAGTCAGTAAAAGCCAAAGATTTCCTACCTGCGTTCCAGTTAGCAGAAGTTGCATCCCATCCCGCTGCGAGCGGCTGCTGCGAGAAGCGGCTGCAGCGAGAAGCGGCTGCAGCGTCGCGCCGACTCTGGCGGCAGAGGCGGGCGGGCTGCGCGCATCAGAGCCCCTGGGCGGCCGCTTTATCTTTCTCTTCCATATCTTGCGAGAGGAGGGAGGGGGGTTGGGATGAGGGGAAAGACAGATTACTTGGTACCGTGATAATGGGGGGAAACAGTTTGGAAGCTTTAAAAGAGAGGTAACATTGCCTCGGCTGATGGAGTTTTTGTCTCTCCTTTGCTCTCTCACTCCCTCCCACATGCACCGGCGCAAACACACACGCACACTCACACCCTGTTCGGCCCTGGGGAGTCCCTGCTTCGGCTTAGCCAAGCTGAGGTTTCGAAAAAGAAATCAATAAATAACGTAGAGCAATAGAGTTGTCAAACCTGGCTTAACGGTTTACACAGGACTGGAGAAAACAAACCCAAAATCAACCATAAGCTGGAACTCGTTAAGAGAACTGCTAATAATTCATACTTCCCCCAGCGCTTCTGAGACAAGGAGGGCAAGCTGCCACTTTCGGGGAGGAGGGGGACGGGGAAGCGGCTGGGGAACGGGAAGCCTAGATGGGCATCTCGAGTGAATGCCCTTACTGGGGTTCTGTGGCTGTGGGTCCCCTTGCTGCCCACCGGTGGGGCTGGGAGTAAAAGGTGTGTGAGCGCGAAGTGGGCTCGATTAGCTGCAATGGGCAGGCAATTTCTGCAGAGAATATTTACAATTTTCTTTCAATATGACAGGATTAGTCGCTGTTGAAGGTTCTCCTCCAATGAGATCAGCACTGCTTTCTGATTTGGTGGCTTTGCTGAATAGAAATTACTGGTTCTTGTTATCTCTCAACACACTCTCCCCTCCTCTTCATTAGACACTGCTCTCTTCCTCATCAGAAGTCTTTATCTACAATTTGCACATCAGAACCGATTTTTTTTTTTGTTTTAATTACCTCTTCCCCACCTTTCCCCGCAACACTCTCCTCTATTTCTGGTTACTTTTCACAATTCTATGATAGCTGTAAGTCTAAAACAGTGTACAGGAGGAAAAGAGAAAAAGATCTTGCTTTCAGATTATTTCAGGCATCAGAGTCTCCAGACACTGAAAAAGATGTTGTTGCTCTGATCCAGTTTCGGGTTTTTAGCTGATTATTGTGCTGAAATATTCACAGAAGGCTGCTTCCCTGGCACAATGACAAATTAAGGGAGACATATACATTTTGAGAACAGGAGTTAATTCTCCTTGGGTGTAAAGCATTCCCCTTTAATTATTAGTCTCTAGGCTGAGAAGTACTTACTTTGCTTGAAGGAATTTACCAGTTCAATGAGAATAATCTAGATATAAACATCCTTAGGTTTGCTTTGTCTTTGCTTCTCTCCTGGACCAGAATTGATTTGTAAACTGGAGTGATGCATTTTCCCTTGGTAGAGGGGCTGTCAGTGTGGGAAACAGGAAAGAGGAACCCATCTCATCTATTGTCCAAAGAATACTAAAGGAAGAAGTGATAAGTGAAGAGACAAGAGGGGTGCACTTTATGAAGGCGACTCCTGCTTCTGACTACTGCTTGCCCTGCCTTCCCTGCCCCATCTCTCTTCTTGAAGTGCTGATGGGGTAGCAACCCAACCAGTCCCTTCCTCTGCACTCCAAAACCCCCTTTCACTTTGCAGAAAGTATTTCTTGGCCTGGCCTGACCTTGCCCAGGCAGAGGAGCTGCCTTCATTACTCACATATGTTTAGCTTCTACTCCTGGAAGGATCTCAGTAGCAGATTTATCCTCAAGAGGGTGATGCACCTTCAGGGTAGCAGAATCCTCAAATTACTCTGCCCTGGGATGGCTATTTCCCCTGCCTTGGGTGACAGAGTTAATCTGGGGGTGGGAAGCTCTCAATTCTGGAGGTACTCATGCTTCAGCCTTATACAGATACATTTTCAGGTAGGTTTCTCTACCTGAAAGCAGTTTTACAAGATTTGAGAGTTGGGTCACTTTGAGAGCATCAAGGCAACCGAGACCTGACATCTGCCGCTTGAATTCTTTGTTTTAATAAAATTTTGCCTGGACTTCATAGCAGAGTTAGAAGACAGCTTTCTGGGCATCTCAGATGAGATTCGTCACTTCGAGGTGGGAAACAAGCCATGAGCAGGCTGTGGCCCTGTAGGTCTGCACCACTGCAGGCACAATCAGGTTGGGAGGGGGACAGTTACCCGCAAAGCCTGACTTTGAGAGAGACCCAGCCTCAGCCCAGGCCACTGCCTGCACCTCCTACGGGCAGTCTCCGGGACCTTGGTGCTTAACATATTTTAACATTCATTAATCAAGACGATCAGCAGCCTCAAAAGGAACAATGCCTGCCTCCTCTTGCCCTTATTGTTGTTGTTATTGTGATTTTTCCCCCCCTCCCAGCGACGTCGCGAGTGTTTGATTGTGAACGTTGATTCCTGGAGACTTAATTAGAGTTCATGCGCCGCGAGCACAGAGCGTACCGAGAGTCAGCTCTTCCCAAAGTGAGGAGCAGTGAGAGATGTCGGCCCTACACCGAGCCGACCACGGCAGAACGCGGCAGCCTTCGAGACGCTCCCTCCCTTCATCACAGGAAGAGGACGGAGGTATCGGGGCAGTTGGCTGCTCCCCACGGCTGGAGGGGAGGTAGAAGGCTTCCTCGAGCTGGGACTGAGGCTCGGCGCAGCTCTATCCAGCTGCAGGGGGCTCCCCAATGCCGCGCTCCTCCTCTAGTGGCCTCTCGGCTGCAGAGCTCGGACTGCTGGAGGAGCATCCTCAGCATTGAGAACATCACGCAAGTCGCGGAGCACCTCCGTTCCTCGGTCTAAACCCCCGTTTCCTATCCCCCCCCCCCCTTTCCTCTCCCGTGATTTTCTATGGAATTAAAAGGCCAGTGTTGAACCCCCTACCGTGCGATCCCCATTTCCACCTTGCCTTGTTTGCAGGCCGCCAGGGGGAAGCGAAGAATCTCCCCCCTCCCCCCGAAAGGTATGTGAGCAGCGGTGCCTTCCTGAACCAGAGAAGCTCTGCTCTTCATCAGTCTCAGCAGATACATCTCGATGGCATTCAGTGACTCCGTGGTAAGCAGCGCTTTTTAAGTTTGACATATCATCTGTTATTACCGGCTTCTCTCTCTTGAGCGTTATGTGCTCGACACACCTCCTGAGGGGAAAAAAAAGCTGCTCCTGAGTTTAAAACATTTGAAATGCATCCCCTGCCTCTGGCTCATGCAAGAGAAGGGAGGGCGGGGGAATCTAGTCGTGTACAGTGTGCTAAACAGCTGTAGAGAGTTAATTAATCATAAAACCACAGAACAAAGTGCTCAGCCTCTCGCTGGCACAAAAAAAAAAAAAAAAAAGGAAGTGCATGAGGAAATGAATATTTGCTAGAGAAGGATCTTTCCTTCTTAGGGAGGGACTGAGGGACTCACCCAGGAAGGTAAAGACAGCAACTTTCAGCCAGGAGATTTCCAAACCAAATGACTTTCATACCCATTCGTACCCAGTAATGCCAAGTGATCTCTAGGGAGACTTCATTGTGGGCTGTGTCCTGTTCACAGGGTTTTGTAGCCTGAGTGGGCGAGGGGCAGAAAAGGAGGAGAGGTATCCCTGGCACCCCTTCCAAGGTGATCTCTTCTGTTAAACTCAGGGGAGTGCAGTTCCCCTCCTATTCAGCCTTAACTCACTCCAGGGGGCCACAGAGATGTGTGGAGAGACTCATGGTCCCCTCAAGGGTGAAAGAAGAAGCAGATGGGCTGGGGACAAAAATATCCTGTTTGGGTCATTTTTACAATTCCACAGCATCTACTTTCACCTTCTCAATACCCAGTCTCAGAGTCACATCTGCTTCACTCCCTTGCAACAGGCCTGGGATTATAGGTGGTATGAGAAAAGGGCAGACCCTAGGCAAAACCGCTGGTTTCCCTCTCATTCCCAGAGACACTCATGTCCACATGAAGCCAGGGCAGACAAGAGCTTCCTTCCTGTTAGCTTCTTTCTATCCCTATACGAAGAGGAATGGCCAAGGAAAGTCTCCTGGATGACTTTGCATGTTGCTTCTCACTTGACAAGTTTCCTCAGAGGAGGAAAGGTGCACCCTTACACATGTGGATGCCTAGCAGAGGGGGTCCAGATGATTTGGCTTCCTTCCAGCTTGCTTGCAATGTCTTAGGTGACCAGCTTCCCAGCCAGTAGATGGCTTTCTTGTAGGACTGAGAGAGCAAACCCAGGAGACAGCCAGCTCTGCAAACCAAAATTCTTGATTTCCCTTCAGAAGTCTGGTACACAGTGTGGTCCCTGCTGTAGGTGGGCACATCACCTCCCAGGAGAGAGAAATAGCTCTGAGAGCCACAGAGCATCTCTTCCTTTGGAGTTTTTGCCACCTGTTTTAGGCTAACAGGACAAAGAGCAGGGGGAAGACCTAATCTCTCTGTGAAGAAGAGACATCTGCAGAGAGCCACTTGACCCAAGCAGCACAAGGCGGTTAGAGTGTGAAAGGAGACTACTGGGTTCACTTCACTGAGCTGTACACCGCACTGAGCTGTACACCTCCCTCCTGGCAGGGACCCAGGCAGGCTCTAGGTGTTTGACAGACATTGAGAAAATGCTGGAGAGAATGGGCCAATGGAACAGCAAATCAGCCTGATGGTGTGGACTGCAGAGAACAAAAAAGGAAAGGAAGGAGCAAATTCAAACCAAGGCAACGGCGAGCCGGACTCCATGCAAATAAATTGCTTATGGACATTTACCAGTGGAAATTAAATGAATTAAATAAACTGATGGTCAAACCTTTAACAGAAAAGGACATGTAATCACTTAGCTGTGTCCAGAGCAGTGCATCCACAAGAGCATTATAAAGCACACTTAGATCTGCCAGGGGAAGGAACTGAAACACTGACACATTACAGCCAGAAACTCGCTAGTGCTAGAGAACTGAGAGCATATCAGTTTCTTCTTCCCAGTCAAAATCTTTAAGCCCTACAGATCAGCTAGCAAGGAGGTGTGTTGTTTTCACCCACCAGCAACAGTGATTGCCAAGCTTTTCTTTCACTTTCCCCCTTTACCGAAACAGCATTCTTGTGGCCTCTTTAAGCCTCAAAGCCTGACATACTAGGAATTATGCAAAACAGACCACATCAAGGAAATGGAAATTCCCAGCAAATTTAGATGGGTCTCAGAATCTCATTTTCAAAGCCAAACTGATTCTTTCTTGCAGAGCAGCTAGGTGGCGAGCTGGAAAATAAAATCTACCATTTTATTAAGGATGAACACAGTATCTAGAAGAGAATCCTGCTAGGCACAATAAGCTGAAGGGGCGATTTTAAATGTATACATGCAAGTAGTTCACGTATCAATAAAGCCCTATAAATTGCAGGGGTTTGTGTATGATATGACATTTTTGTGTAATTGATAGGAATAATTGCTCTTTACAAATGTTGCAGAGCCTCAAGTGAATAATTGAATATGTAAGTGGGCAGATGTGAAAACAGTTAGTTACAGAACAAGCTGCAAATATATTTGTTGAGAACCAATATCATCTTTGTCCAGACTGAGAAAGGCAGCTGTTGAAAAGGATGCTATAGAATATGTTCATGTCTGTCAGACGCATCTGAATACAGACAGAAGAGAGATTCTCAGGAAAAAGAAAACAAAAAAGAAGTATATGCCTTCAATTTATGTGATATATTAGTTAAACAAACCAAAAAAACCCAAACCCTACATTATCAAGGGGGCAAATAGTCACACAATTGTGATTATAATAGGATTTTTTTTTTTACAGCTGTGGTGCAAACATCTTGAAATGCCAAAAGTTTAATAAAACCCTCTCTAAATTGTGTGCCAGTGGAGTGGGTTATGCGCCGCATAAAAGCTCTACTTGACATTGACCATAAAAACACAGACCCTCCTTGACCTGAAACTCCAGGTTTGCTTCAGCCTGAAGTGTCTCTGATCGGAAGGAAACAGGAAAATCGTTCAACTGGCAAAGCCGCGGGAGCCGCCGGAGGAGCGCGGGGCCGCCGCCTGCAGCACCATGGAGAAGGGTCTTCCCGCAGCGGGGCAAGTGTCTGTCCCTGTGTCCGGGTGTCCGTGTGCTCGGCTGGCTGGCTGTTCTGGTGTCCTGGTGTGGACACATACACCCCTCTGAATATACGGCCGTTGCTCGTATGTGTATTGGCAGGTGTTTAAGCAAATGCAAGCCAATAATGAGTTGCGCATCTGGTGTGATGTGCTTTGAGGTCACATCTGCTGTTTCAAACGTGTTCCTCGGAAGATGACACCCTGCAGTAAGCTAGAGAAGGTTGCTTCTGTGCATTGAATGTACCCATTAGCTGGAGTCGGTGGCTAGAAATGAGGAAGATTTCACTGTGTCTTTTAAAATTTCAGAGAAGCTCTAATGTACATTGAAGAACATAGTAACCTGAAGCTCAGGACTATGAATATCTCCTTCCAGTAATACTCCCTAAGTAAATAGTTGTGTTATTGCAGAAGTGTTGGTGGAACTTTTCTTCAGGGAGTATTTGTCCCTGGAAACCTGCCCGCTTCACTTGCGTTATACTCAGGGATTGTGTGTGGACGTAGGAAGGCAGATGTCAGTCAAGACATGCATTTCATTTTATCTCAATTAGCTGGTGAAAGATCAAGAAGTATTTCAAATGGAAATTTTCCTCTGGGCAGCTAAATTCTAGGCAGCTTTATGTGCAAAACTGTAGTGACGCCAGAGGAGTGCTGAGGACCACGGGTTTGGTGAAGAAATTTAAAGAGGGTCACCATTCTGTGGGAAATATTTTTCCCAAAACATTACTTTACAAGCAGACTCAAGAATTCATCTTCACCAGGAATGAAGTCAAAAGCTCTGGCTGCAGTTCAAGCCCAGGAACCAAGCTCTGTGGTAGTGTAACTCTGCAGGCACTTCTCCTTTGTACTTGTCATTCTGCCATAGGGCTTGTACAAAATCTTATTGGTACTGATACTACTCACCGAAACACACAGAGAATGAATGGTTGTTTGAAGCTCATCCAAACCCCATAACTTCAGAAACAGAATCAACAAGAGTTCCTAGACACTTTTTTAGCAAGCTACTTCTGCAGGCAGTTCAGATCCATCCTAAGAGAAAATACAAACAGGAATATTGATGCAGTTCCTTTGTGGTAGAGAGAATTGGAATTCATACCTCTTAGGTTCCCAGTGAGCATTTTCCAATGGGATATTTGTTTTCTCTTTCTTTCTCCTGGAAGTGTTGTATTTTGTGCCTATTGTCACTTACTGGAGAAGTGACACCTGCAGGAGAAGAACATTGCCTGTTCGAATGACTTAACTTTATGGTGGTCACACATATACTTGGATAGGATGAGAATTCAAACAATAATAGCAACAAGCAATCAACAAGAACAAGCTTGCTTAAAATCAAGCATTAACAATAACTTTTCATTAACTATGCTCAATAACACTTCCTCCTTAATGCCCGGTGAGTTGCTGTTTTGAATCAGACTGGAAGTAGTTCTATTTGTCCTGTGTGCCGTGCAGATATGGCTCATCATAGGCAGTAGCAATATCACACTGTTTTATCCTTTTCCTTTCACACACTGGTAGCGTCACACGTGACACACTCATCAAGGCTTTGCACAGCATGGTGCCAGGAGTCCTGAGCCATGAGAGACAGAGGTGCTCTTGCAATTAAGCACGTACGTTTTCTTATTAGCTCTGTTTTCAGGTTTTCAGTACCTGAACTGGTATCTCATGAGTCATTACAATGTACTATATGCTTTGCCAGCTCTCTAATGTCCAGCTTAGTAGTTTCTGCATTACAATCTGCAGTCCTCTGTTGATATGGCCTTAGAAATACATCTTCTATTTGCTTACCTTACTCTTCTGAGTTCAATGTTCATTAACAATACATTTTTCATGTCCTTTCTTTCACAGCTGGAATTTCTGTGATTTTTTTGTGTGTGTCTGACACACACAGCATGAGGAAAGTAAAGAATTCCCAGTGTGTAGACTTGCAAATTCAGCAGCCTTCCTTCAGCAATGGCCAGAATCCAGTATTTCTGTAGAAAAAGCAAAGCAGTTTCTGCCCTAGACATGAGATAATCTGTTTCCTCTAAGAAGTGTCCTCCTATTCACTGAGAATCACAGCTGCATAAATTCTCTTTTTTTTTTTCTTTTTTAATGTTATCTCTTCTGTTGTTTGTCTTAGTATTAGCTATTTTAACTTAACATATTGATAGTCTGCCTGGATTTATACCCATGTCACTAGGATGTTTAACTGAAAAACTTCAGCAAAATACATCAGCATATAGTTTTTCTTCTTTGGCATCTACGGCTTTGTATTTATCAACATTGGTCTTCGTTCGTTGTTCTGCTGTTGAGTCACCAAACTTATTAAATATATTAAGCTTTCTTTTCCTACTGCTTCCAGTCCAGCACAAATCCCTTGCTCAATTCACTGCACTCTTCTGAACTGCTACTAGAGTCCCTTTGTCAGAACTAATTTGCAAACTGTTTTATTGCTAACAGTTGAATGCTAAATTCTAAGTCCTAATTAATCTATTACAATGATTCTCTTGTCTGCTTATTCTTAAAAAAAAGAAAAAAAAGAAAAAGTCCACAAAATGGAGTTGTTTAGAATTGTCCTCTATCCTACTTCTAGACTTTCAATGATGTTGTACTGACTTATACCAGATGTGCACCTACAGATTCTCAATCTTCAGCTTATGAATCAAAATTAGTAACAATTAATGTCACATATTCCATAACTCATCTTTTTTAATCTTAAATATTTTTTCCTGTGCAGTTATTAACTGTAGTCAATTATATCTTTTTATAAAAGCTACAAATCCTGCTATGTTTTTTTCCTTCCTTATTTTCATTATCATCACAAAAAGAACTTAAATATTCTCCTGAACATCCTGGAGAATTTACTTGCATCTTTTGTTGAAAACTGTGTCTTATGCACCAATACACCTTTCTAGGTGCATTTCACCTAGAAAGGATGAAATACATTTGTAAATAAGACAGTAAGAAGCCATTCTTTGCTTCCTTCTATTATTTTATTTTATTTTCTTTTTCTGTCAATAGGATATATGTAATAAAGATAATATTAATAAAAACAACAACAAATTTTTCTGCTGCAGCTTAATTCAGCAGACATAGAATGTAGAATATACGGGTTCTCTGACAGTATTTACAAATTGTACATCTTAAAATTACCTGTTTTCACATTCTTGTGCAGTAGCTCATTGTGTGAATTGCTTCGCATGGAAAGGAACAGAATCTCTTGAGAAGCCATGACAAGTTTTGTAGCTCAAGCCGATATTAAATCAAGTACAAGCAGCCTTTCTAATAAGCCTTTAAATTGGAAAGAGAGCAGTTTCAGATTAAGTTCTACGTTGCTGCAATGATTATTAAGAGCAATGAATCACATGTGGTCAAGCTCAGCCAGCAAACCAAACGAGCTCCAGAGCTCTTCAGCAGTGTGTCTTGTAGGAACACTTTTAATAATTTTTGGTGATCCAGCAAGGCTATAGATTGCAAAATGTGGTAATCTTACACAGAAAGATACCTGGATTCATTGGCATATGATTTCTGTATGAAATTTTAGAATGAGAAACAGCTAAAATCTACTTATTTTCATATGTTCTTTCACCTTCAAAGTTATCAGTGTAGCCTTCTCCACGGCCAAAACATATTCTTTCCATCAAACCATATTTTCTACCACCAATAACAAATTACTATAATTTCTGTTCTTTCTCACTGTACCATACACACATCAACATCTGAATAGCCTTTGCTGAGAGCAATTCCTTCTTGCATCACTTGTAGAGCCAACAGATGATGCAGTGAAACTTTGTATAAACCCTCTAGAAAGAAAAAAGTATGTTTTTTTCCTCCAGAGTAGATAGATAGGCAGACCCTTTTTTACATTAATGACAAACATGCTGAAGTAAATCTAGTCATATTTAATTATGAGTCACTTGGAATATTCACATGTCAAAGTTTTTCAGAACTTTTAGAAAAAAGTCACTTAGTAAAATATTGAGACTTAAAATTTTGCTCTTGATCTGTTTCTTCAGAGAACAACTGTACCTGACTATTTAAACTGCAGAGTCCAGTGCATTATCTTTTGAACTATTAGAGGTTCCATTAAAGATGAATTTGTGCACAGCAACTGACCCAAGTAAAAAGCTACTTTCATAAACCATGAGTCAGAGCTTTTTCATTCCTATTTCCATTTAAAGACAAACCTAAGGTCTGTGTTTATTGATAATTCTTCTAACACCTGAGGGATATTCTGTGGTGAGTCCCAATAGTGTACTAAGAACATCAGTTCATGAAAAGAACTGTGAACATCTATGTGAGTGTTCAATGCTCAGCACAAAAGTGTTTTTTTAAAGGTTAACAGATCTTTGGCTGCTCTTCTGAATAAGGATGTTATGCTCTTAATCTCAGAGATAACAAGTTCAGGAATCAGGATTATTGCTTTAATGAATAACTTAAGTGACAGATTTCAAAATAGTTCCTTCTATTCTGCACCTGTGCTCCAAGCACAGGGCTGCTCTGGCTGAACTGCTGAATGTTTGATGTGTGTGCAGCTGTTGTGCAGAGGAGATATTGGAGGGAACCAAAAATTTAGCATTGCAAGTTAGTAGATAAAAACTGAAACACTTATCAGAAACATACGGTACAATCTGCCTTGTCTTCTTTTTCTAATCTGCAAAAAAAGAAATTATTATCTTCTTCAAAAAAGCATTATGAGACATTGCTAATAAAAGCATTTCAAGTAACGTGGAAAGTTACATGTGGAAAAGGTGCTATAGCACAAATTTATTAAGAGAGTAGTAACCAGGCATGTATCTATTTAATTTAATGAATGGGTTATTTGTTCCTCCTACTCATGTCCTTGCTTCAACAAAGTTAAGATTTATGTGCCTAAATACTCATGAAATAGAGTTAGAATTAAGCACATAATTAATATTATGTCTCTGTACTGGTGTTTCATTGAACTAGGGCCCACCCACTGTATCAGTAACCAGAAACATTGATAATGCTGTTTGGGTTGTTCTTTAAAATCAAAGAAAAATACATAGAAAATGTTCATACTTTTTTTTTTTTTGGTTTCCCACCTGTCAGGGTCCGATTGGAGGAAAAACCTCAGTGCTGAGCCCTGTTTCAGCCTGTGATCCCAAGAGTGAAATTAAGACACAAAAGAGGTCAAGTCCCGCAATTAGACAGTTTGTTTATTACAAATTGCAAAAGGACAGTTATTGTGAAAAAAAGGGAAATTATTGTAATAAAGGGGATAACAACAGAACAGGCTGGAAGAAAGGTAGAAAATGAAGCAAGAATTGGGAGTGCTGAGAGAGAGAGATACTCACCACCTGGTGATGATAGGTAGTAGATCCAGTGGTGTCCTGGGGATCCATTGTCATCATCT
>JBCJKH010066009.1:0-16512 GCA_039877255.1 Loriculus beryllinus | reverse complement strand
CCATCAGTTCCGTAGCCCCATCATAGAAGGCCACCAAATTGGTCAGGCAGGATTTCCCCTTAGTGAAGCCATGCTGGTTGTCACCAAGCACCTCGTTGTTTTTCATGTGCCCTAGCATGACTTCCAGGAGAATCTGCTCCAAGATTTTGCCAGGCACAGAGGTGAGACTGACTGGTCTGTCCACAGGTTTCCCTCCACAGCAATCTGTGCATCAGACTCAGGTGAGGAGCTCATCCCTGTCACTGCAGCCAGATGGTCCCCTGGCTGCTGACACCCGATCTGTTTTGGGCCTCACCACCCAGAGCCCTGCCACTCCTCACTGCAGACTGTGCTTGGAAAGACGGTTTGACTTAATCACCAGCCAACACATTGTCCCAGGGGATTTCAACATTGCCAAGCTCTACCAGCTCTTCCTACTTTTTGTTTTACTGCCTCCTTGAAATTTCATCCCAGCACCAATGCAACTCTCAGGGCACAGTGAAGCCAGCCCCTCTTTCAGAAGAGAAGACGCCCTGGAGTTGTACAGAACACCACAGTGTGAAAAACTGACTGCAAACTGCATAGGCTGAGTTTAGCTGGTCACAGGGACCTTCAAAACATGGAAGGACATGAAATGAATAAGGCAAACTGGGGTACCATAAGTATTTGAGGCTTTTCTGAGAGAGTGGGGTTGACTGCTTGGCAGGTTTCAGATAGCTCTCACACAGCTGTATTTAGGACTGGAGAGGAGCCAACTCTCCATTGTTGAAGTCTGCATTTCATCTGACTTGATGGAAATTTGCACTCTACGAACAAGGTTGTGCTATCAACCAAACCTGAGCATGGGATTTTGGCAAAACAGGCTGGAAGGCAAAGGAGAGAGTTCTGAGAGGATAAAGTGTTTAAAACAAGTAAACAAGCTGCTTTTTACCAAGCAGCTCCAAACTGGTTAAGGGTCTTGGGTTTGGAAATTGGTTTTTTTTTAATGGACAAATGATAAAGATCTATTTGCTATATATATCCTTACTTTTGCTCCTCTTTGAAGCCTACAGGAGACAAGGACACTCAGCAATGAAAGATAGTGGCTGTTCAAATTTTTTACATCCCTGGAAAGAATCTGTAGGAACTGTGAGCAAAGACTTGCACCATGGGACTTCCTCGCACCATAGGGTTCCGCCTGCATAAACACACATTTGGTGTTACAATGGCCTATGCAGCACCTGAAGCAAAGACAGGAAGAATGGACAGTGGCCAGGAGAGGCAGAAGATGCATTTTATGCCAAGCAAGCACAATCTCTCCATGACTGCACCAGCTGCATACAAGGACACAAGAGAGAAGATTGGATTTCTCAGGCAGTTTTCCTCCCTCCCAAGCACCTTAGACAAAGGATCTGAGTCCCATGTGCAGCATGAAACCCCAGAAAGTTCCAATATTTGGATTTGGGTTCATTTCAAACGACTATTCTCATACTGATTCACTAATTTATTATTGTTTTGAACATTTATTCCAATCTGCATGAGGCCTTTTATAGAGAATTGGATATGTTCTCCCAAGCCTTTATTAACACTAATGGGCATTATGCAGGTGCTTTAGCACAGCCTTCACCTTACGGCGTTTTTGTTACCTTAACTATTGGAAAGTGCATTGCTGGGTACACTGGGTGCCAACTGTGTTTGCGAGAGGTAGGAAATTACCAAGTACAGACTTAGCCCCCATCTGAGATGCATGTATGAGTTATTTGGAAAATATTTGTTTAGTTGCCTTGGAAATAAATAGCTCAAACTTCAGAACGTGTTTTTAAGAGGATTCAATAACACACTGTCAGAGGTCCCCTATGAAAGCCTAGTAAAAGCAGAACTCTTTTCCCCTAGTCCACTGTCTGATATGATTTGAAGTGAATGTGTAAAATTTCCCAGCACATCATTTTGTTGGGGATATTTTTACTAAAGCTCATTAGCTTTTAAAATATATTTTCTTGCTCTAATTTTCCTTAGCAAGCTGAACTATGAGTCAGTCCAAATGAGATTTAAAATAGGTCTCAATTTTCTATGCATGTAACTGCTCTTAATTGCACAGAACAAGTTTAGACTGGCTCTGTCCAATTAAGACAAAAGGAGAAAAGGATAATTAAAAATAAATCATAACAATCAAAAGTTGCATTTGCAATTTTGCTTTAGATGCTCCCTCCTCCCACATTTTTGAAGTACTGCTTAAAAGAAATGGCACAGTATCTTAAAGATGCATTGTCCCAGATCTGGCAAAGCAAATGTACCCATCTTTGTCAGGCTAAAATACCTATTTCCCTGATCAGATCAAACTTAATTGTGTGTAGAATTTAAATATTTCTTAATTATAACTTTGTTCTCAATTCCTTTTTTTTTTTCCTTATGACCTTGGACATGCTTTTCTTATGTAAATATATTTTACAGAGACTGTCTTCAGGAATAATTCACATTTTCAAGTTTGGGGAGGGAGGAAGGAGCAATTTCTGAAATAGTTACAGTTTGCTTCCAAAAGACAATGTTTTGCACGATTATTTCTGAAGAAGAATTAGTTGACAAAAAAAAGTCCTGTCATCTCACAGCTGTGATAAGAAGTATTTTTGGAATAATGTACATTTATATACATGAACGCTGTTTCTAAAACACGCCTAGAACAAATCAAAAGCTACTGGATAATGTGCAAGGTACTGAGCTGATTTTAAAAGAGCAGTTTACAATCTAGAGCCATACTGTCCATGCAGGATTTGTTACAAAATATTCATCAGGTTGCACCACCACAGTGCAGACCAAGGAATGAATTTTACTGAGGGAAACCACTTGTTCTTCATTATCAATATGTCATTGCTATTGAGAGAGCCAGAATAAATCAGTTTGATTTCCCTCTGACTACAATATTTGGTACACTTGAGAGATATGGAAGCAGGTGGCATCAAATACATGGAGTTAAGAACTGCTCCGTTCTGTTTTCTTGGAGTAAGCTTCATCTCACCTGAGATTAATCACCAGGAAATCAAACATCTGCTGCAATTCAATTGACTTTTCTGTCTAGAAGGAGAGAGAGGCCTCACTGTGGAGTCAGTATCTAAAATAAGTAAACTGATACATCGATAGATCACTGAGGTTAGATAAAACCCATTTTTTGACTGCATAAAGTAATAAATGCTTTAAGTGAGCTTTCTAGAAACTAGCTTCAGGATGTCTGAAATCAGTCAGTTTATCTTCCATGCTTTCTTCCAATTTAGGTTAAAACTCAAGGAGGCAGGGAAGCTTATTCAGAGACTGCGTGCAGTTGGATACTTAATCATTTGTACATTACAAGGGGATCTGTAAAATCACTATTAACAGCATTTGTTCTTATAAATAGCTATCATTCTAGCTTTAAACTTCTGCTGCTGGACTCAGTTCACTTCCTATAGCCATACTAATACAGGGAATATTTGGGAAGCAAATAAAATTTGTTTTGAAGAGTAAGATTTACAGTACAAAAGCCAGCATCTTCTCAGTCCTGTAGAAAGCCATGATCAAATGATATTCTCACTTCCCTGAGAAAGCAAGACTTATATGAGATCTATATTTTTGTCTATTTAGTCTTCTGTGATGAATTTTCACCAATTTTGCTTATTGTTTTACCTTCCTCCTTGCTTTTCTCAGAGAAACATACAGCTCTAACCCTCCCCTGGGCAGCATTAGCCAACGCTGAAGCTAACAACATCACCTCTGTGACAGTCCCAAGCTCTGTTGGCCCAAGCTTGCTCCTGAGCTTAGGTCTGCCATGTGGTGGGGTGTTACACTATGGTACCAGCTGAGCCACTGAGCCAGAATAAACAGAATGCATTTTAACATAAAGGGATATAGTACAAGAAATATATTCTCAAGTCTTGGAACTGTAACCATGTGTTACCATATTGTCTTCCTTCTGCTCCTTCTGTTTCTTATTTTCACACATTGCTCCATTCTTTTGCAAATCTTTCCTCACAGAATGTTAAGAAACTGAGATCTACCTTAACTAAAAGCTGTTCTGCTTTACATCATATTCATGTTGTTGGGCTGGCTGGTATCTTTCATCTTTCACTTTTCTTGTGGCTCTCGACATTTTATATCTATCTCAGTTTAGCTTCATTTACTATTCCTTATACCCTCTTTTTGCCTGCTGTGACAGTTCCCTAATTATTTCTTTGTGCTTAACCATATATTCTGACTTAGACTGGCATTACAATTGATAGAGCTATCATGTATTTCTGCAATTGTGAGACAAAGATCAGGCTAGATTCCATTTCCTTGCCTATGTATTATTTCCTTGGCTTTGTTTCTTAACAGAGTTTTCCACACTTCATTTTAGACAGTTTCAGTGAGTGCTTCTCAAAGTGTGGTCTACAAATAACTGTTTGACAGCAATGCCATGGTATGCGGTCAATGAGCCATGTTGCCTTTAATAGTATTTTCAGTTAATATTTTGATGATATACGTTCGCAGAGGTACTTGGGAAATTCAGAGATGACCAGTCTGGAGCACAGAAATTCACTGAACTGCTAGCTTAAAGCAATATCACTTCATAGTTTTCCACTGACTGACTTCAGCCAAGGCATATTCTGCTGATGGAGTACATGATGATGAGGGTAGCATTTTAAAATTAGAACAGAGAGCACCTCCTCTGCCACTACAAATCTGCACACTGTACAGTTGTTTTGCTTCTAGGAGACATAAGGAGAACTTGCCCGGCTGTGCGATCCCCACACCAGTTCACACAAAAGCCACTAGCCACTATATATCTGATTCCTTGTGTTGAGGTCTGACCCATGTTCCCAGAGAAACAAAGCATCCTATTATACAGACATGCACTCCTGTAAAATTCTACAGTATTCAAAGAATTACATTGTCTGTCCAGAGATACTACAGATTTTGGCTAGGGGCCTATAGCTTCTTCTCATCTTCTTTTCTTTCTTTAGGAAAATATGGCAAGAATGAAGCTCCAGTGATGGGATAGGGTAGCTGCCGCCTATGCCATCCGTTGTTTCCCAGTCATCCCAACAGCCACATGCAGCATTGCAGACAGGGTCTTGTGGGACATGGTACAGCCCTGGGTCCGACTAGATCACCCCAGTATCCTCACCAGTTATGCAGTCTCCAAGGCAAGGAAGAAATACACAATTCTGTGAAAACTTAAAACATAGATATGCCTTTTGTCAAGCTGTTGGGAATGAAAAATAGCTTAAGAGCCCAGAAAGTGTTATTTTTTTTTTCCTATCGGAAATCTCCCAAGAGCATCTTTGCTGGCTTAATTTATCTAACAGAAAACTAAAACGGCTTCTGCTTACCTCCTCCTCTTCCCTTTTTTTCATATAAGAAAAGTCTGCTTATAAAAAGAAAAAACACGATCAGCACCAGGCAACTTGGAACATAACTGCATGCAGAAAATCTTCCCAGTACCCCACCAAAAACTGCACTGGGTGTTCAGTATCCCACCAGAAACACTGTGAGTGTCCAGGAAGGGTATGGGAGAAGGCTGCATTTGGTTTTAGTGTAATTCATTCTTAAGCAAAAAATTGTTCACTAAATGTCCTTTTTTTGCAAAATCACTGTGAAACTGGAAAAAGAAAAAAAATAAAAAGAAAAGAAAAGCAAAACCAGCATGGGAGAGAGCAATTCTAATTATTCTTTCTCTTCATATCTATTGTTGATATTCATTTTTTTTCCATGGTCATAAATTATATACTGTGTTTCTAAGCTATATTCTTTCCTGTCCTGACTTATGTTAATCAATGTTTTTGTTACCACACATCTTGAATATTGCATTTCTCTGGTGGCTGGCTTATCATCATCTATAATTATTCCAACTCTCAATTAGGTCTGAACTCTTCTGTAGTGTTATTTACTTGCTTCTAGCAATGAGACAACATGCTATATCCTTTTTTTTTTTTTTTCTAGGCTGGTGCTCTAAACAAATTTCATTACAAATTCTCCTGTTGATATTAGAGTCCTTTCTTGTCTTCCTCATTGTCCAGGTCATTGTACCTTGAGCTTTCTTGGTCTTTTATTCTCCATTACATCTTTTATATCTATCTTATAGTTATCTCTCTTCCCAATTCAATGATTATTTAATAACTGAAATAACCTCTGAGCGTACAGCAAGTGCCATATATGACACAATAGCCTCATAAACATCACCACATAACTGAACAGCCCATCACATCATGGGTGCAGAAACCTTTCAGTAGAGTTCTTTTGTGAATGTTGTTGGGGTTTTTAAGTCATACTGCCTGGAATCCTGATTACCCAGGAGTATACTCGCATTTTCTAACATCCCAATACCAAATATGGAAGTAATGTAGAAAAATCTAACAGAACAGTAGCTGGAGAGAGACACAAATGGTTGAAAATGATTAAACAAGCCCTGCTGGTGGCCTGTGGATGTTTATGATTAATGTAGATTTAATCATCAGCATGTAATAAAAATTCATCTCTTCTAATTGGCTTTTTTTATTGATGCTTCTGCTGCTGAGGAAAAAAAATATTTCTTTGTATCAATGTTCAGAATTCTGTAATTACAGGTCTGTACAGTGTACAGCTAGGACATGTGCAAGATAACACATTATCTATTTTTAAATGTTTCCCCAATACAAGCAGTCACCATTTTATGGTCAAAAGATCTAAGGAAATGAAAGAACCTATACCACCTTTTTTGTTTCTCTAATTATTTTGTACTGCATTGATTTTAAATGATTCTGAATACAGGGTACAAATCCTGGCTTTGGGGACTGTTGAGGAAATAAAAGCCTTCACTGATCTGAATGAGAACAAACGTGATAGAGGCATGAGGCAAGCTGATAAAAGACAACACCATTCAGAAAGAAGCAAGCCTTTTAAGAAATGTCAGATGATTATTTATTATTTCACCTGCAGAATCCTGAGCACTCCAGTCATGATGCCATCCCACCAGGTATTGTAAAAGTAATTGACAGAGTAGAAAACCCTTCCTTAGAACTCAACAATAAGGTTATGATTTCTGAATGCTTTATTCCTACTTCCAATCTTTTATTTTTGTTTTTCTTTTTTACAGAAAGGCTTCAAAGATTTGAATTTTCAGAATTAGTCTTCTGCGTCGGCTCTGTGCTCTCTCCTTTGCAAATGTTTGTGAGATGCTTTTGTGGCTCCATAACACATCATGTGTTTCTTTCTACTCTAAAAGATAATTTGCAATAATAATAAAAAGTAAGAAAGCAACAATAAACATATAATTCTAATAGCCAAACTGAATTTCCCTCAGTAATAATCAGCACAGTATATTACTGATGCATGAATCAATGTGTACATCTCCTTTCAATTACTGATTGATTCTGTATGGCTTTCCCCTCTAACAGAGCTTAATTGTTAATAAAATGAAATGTAAACGTTTAAAAATCTCTCTGTGGGTAGCAAAAAACAGAAGGTCTCTGGACTGTTAGACAAAATTATACAGGTTTAAGGGCCACTCTTTTCCTATTGCATAAGCACGTTCTTAAGGGCAGAAACAAGAGGAAGTTACTCTCAAATACAGATGTCCGCTACAGGACAGGATCTGGAAGGAGGCATTCAAGGTTCCACAGCACGTGATGATTTTTGGCACACCTACATCTTGATGAGAATTACTGGGGATTTATTTTCCTTCCCATCACCCAGCATCACCTGCATATGAGGGTCTGGATGTGCCTCCCTATTTCTCATCTCTCCAATGATGACTTTTCACATCAGCATGACTTCTCATACTCAGGCTGCTGCACAACCACCCCAACCTCCTGTCTCACGCCGAAAAACAGGGTCACCCAACCAAGCCCAGCCTGGTGAAGGCAGCAATGCCATGGCAGGCTGTGCCCATCCTCTTTGCCACAGGTTCCCATCAATCAGGTGGTGGAGGCTCAGGCCATGCCTGCTACCCAGGCCACATTGTTCCATTCAGTGTGATGCAGCCCCTGCAAAACAACCGGGACAGATGATTTTAAGTAATTGCTCTGACATAGACTGATTACTACAGTAACAACAGTCGGTTGTATTTAAGGAGTAGCTTTGGCATATGGTATACACTGGGGGGGAAGGGGGGGAAAAGAAAGCTTTTTTAATTTTACAGATTGCTTTATGTTTCAAAATGCTGGCGTTTTCTTTTCCTTGGCTTTATTTAGAAAATATCAACAACAGGCATCTGAAGGAAAAAATTAACAAATATTGTTACAACTAAATGAATTCAAAGCAATATATATCACAGCTGTTAGGATATGCCATACAATCACAAATTAGTCATCACTGTTATTGCAGGAAATACAACATTTCACCTCATAAACTTTCAGCTAAATTTTCCCTATTGGTAAGATACGATTGGAGCCAAATTTCCAGTTGGGTCTGCAGCTACTTTTCAATACTAAGGCCTGTGAATCTGTACAGCCTAATTTGGGGGCTTTTTTTGCCACTGAATTGCTATTTACACTTTGTTCGTACTTTTGCATGCCTGGTCCCCTTATCCACGAGCAGCTTCTACTCTAAGTAGTGGTAGTTGGGCAGCTGTTGGTATGGGAAAACACAACCATCCAACCCATCTAACAGCCCTCCTTTGGTGTTTTTTGTTTTTTTTTTTTTGGTTTTTTTTGTTTTTTTGTTTTTTTTGTTTTTTTGTTTTTTGTTTTTTGTTTTTTTGTTTGTGGGGTTTTTTTTTGAGGTCTTAGATGTACAGGAAAAAATGTCACCCAAATTAATCTTTCACATGAGCTACTCTTAACAAAAGAAAAAAAAAATAAAAGGCTTGACAAATATATATCATCTTCAGAAATTGTGTCAAATATTGCAAGGTATCAGTCTAATTATCCCCCTATATATTTTAGATCACTTTTGTTTAGCAAGAGGATCATCAACAGGCCTTTTTCTTTCTCTTTCTAATACCTAGAGATTAACTGTTCTGTGCTGAGTACAGATACGACCCTGTTCTATCTCTATTCAGATCAAAATACGCATATCCCTGAAACAGGCAGGCAAAGAGGTTTTTGTTTTTACGGTTTATATGGCACAATATGAAATAATATATTCTAAGGTAAATTCTTGCTCACCTTAATCACATAATAGTAGGTCCTTTTATTGAAGCTTGTTTTGAAATGCATTATGAGATACTAATCAAAAATTAATCCAGAATTATTTTCCCCTTCAAATAGAAGTATTTTTTCTAAACATAAAAATGTTCAAAAGTCTCATTTCACATAAGACAACATAAAATGCAAAGGAACAATAATAGGGAAATAATGTCACAACCTGGAAGGAGGAAAATAAAGAAAATGCGTAACTGAAGGTTGTTGCATTTTTTTCTGTCCTCCTTATGATCATTTTATCTTTTCAGCATCTTTGGTAGAAGTTTTTAAACATCACTTTGTAAACATTCTGAAATTTATTTTTCGTGAGATGTAGCATGCTAAAAAATTCACAGGAGCTTGCACATTATCCAGTCCATTTACAGCCCACTTTTTCCATTCACAGTGTTGTGAAACAGTTAAATTAAAAGTTAAAGTAAAATTAAAGCCATTTCTATTGTAGATCATTAACTTTTATTAAATTAGAGTTGAATTATTTATGATGCGAACTGTTTGATCTATACTATATCTGTCATGGATGAAAAATTCTGGATGGCTGAAACGTTATCACTGCTTTAAAGAAATCAGAACTCTCTCCAAAACGTAACAAGTCCTCATGCTGTTTGAGTGTTAAGACTTCTGTGCTAAATACTGAGAGTAGTCTGTGTTGTTTCTCAGATCTGGGTTCTGTGTTTGGGTTGCTGAATTAGGTGCAAAATAATTGGCATGAAATAAAATTGAATGTACATCTTAAGAGCCTCCTGCTCACATTTTGCAAGATAAGTTAGCATATCTAGAAAAATACATGAAGCATGATTTTTTCCTTGTCTGATAAACACTGTTTCTTGAAAACAGATATCTTCTTGTGATTCATAAATTCAGCTATGTAATTGTAAACCTGTGATAGGTAAAATGCAGGCCAGAATATGCACTTAATAAATTTAAATATTATTACATATAAGTTAATTACATAAATTAAGAATTAATCTAATTTTATTATGCCATTTCAAGATGTGGTGAAAGAAAACAATATAGTCAAATCATTTAAAAAATGCTATCAAAGCTTGGGTAAGTCCCTGTATCATTAAATATAAAGAGGAATAAATAGATTACCCATGAGATACGCTCTGTACATTTCATTAATTTGAGGTACACAAATTCAATACATGGCATGACAAACTGGAATGCTTAAGTTTCTTATTTTCATCCTATAACTCGATCTGGGACAGTGTTATAGAAAATTTTATGTTCATTGAAATGTTCAAGTCCATCCTCACCTGATGTACATACAGGGTGAAATCCTATTCTGGGTGAAATTTCTGTCTCCCATAGGAGTTAATCACTGAACTCCTGAGTCCAGCCCTTAACAGGCGACCCTGTCTCACTAATGCCCGTTCTGGATGTCAAACACTGATCAGTCCAGCAGCCCTGTCTGTGCACATCTGCGTGCACTGCCAGCACAGCGTTAACCTTTGCACTTGCAAAGGCACAGCCTTAACCAGGACACACAAATGATTGAAAACTCAGTGTCACCCAGAACACACAGGAAAACTTTAAATCCCCAAACCAAGCAAATGATAAACAATGCCTGTTTGCAGAGAAGTGATGTCTGCAGCCCAAAACCTCATTCTCATGGCAGCAGCACCCCAACACCCCCATGCCGACTGCAGGTTCTGTCTTGGGGAGGGCGTGAAATCTGTGACATGGCAATATTTAGACACTGAAAGGGATCTGTGGAAAGCTAGCAGTTGTAAAGCTGTAAATCTTTCCCTGTGAATAATTCTTTCTTTTGTGGGACTCTCCCACAGATTATCCCGTAGTTAGAAGAAAGGAACATTTAAGTATATTAATTTCAAAAGACTCTTTTGGGGGTGGGATGAAGTATGCTCTAATTTGCTGGAGGTTCAACTTGAAAGTCACATAAGATTGTTGAAAGTTAAGTCCCCTTTAGCTGGCTTACCTGATGATTATTTTTTTTTGTTCCAGTTACCTATTTAATAATGCATCTATGCATATATCACCCCTATTATTAATAGTAAATGTGCATTTCAACATGTCAAGTTTTCCTAGCCCCACTTTTGCAATATTTTTTTTTTTAATATAAAAAAGCAAAGGCATTTCCTAGGGCACATGCTGCCAGACACCCAGCATTTATCTTATCTTAGTTGATGACTTTCCTTTTATCCTGAAATGATTTGACAATGACTCTATGATTTCCTGTACAAATTACCCTTTGAAAGTGGCAGTGGCGCTTGGCAGCGATCTTCACTTAATTACTGAGTGGATTATTAGCATACGGCTTTTTTTCACCCCTTCATTTCTTTATATCTTCTAGATTGCGCTGACAGTTCCCTTTCATTGCGTGCTTTAACTCACTGAATACTAAACATTATGCAGATTGCAGCTGAGAAGTACCCAGTCTACTCCAGCCCTCTTCCCCCACTGTCTGTGCTCTGCATCAGCCCTCCTTGAAGGAGAGTAATTTGTAGGTCAGAAATCAATAGTGTGTCTCGGAAGCGCATTTGTGGGTTCTCTGCTTTAGACTGAGCAGAAATTAATGCTTTAAATAAGTGCTCATCCTAGAAGGCAGCAAGCTGCATTTCTTCTTTTTTTGTTTCATTTCTCTTGAAATAGTGTTCCTTCTTAGATGCTTTTTTTTTTTTTTTTTTTTTTTTTCCAATTCATCATGCTGGCTGTCCATCAGGTAAATAGTAATTCTGTAGCTAAAATAACAATCATTTTTCCCCCCGGCCAACACCTCAGCAGAAGTGTACTGTTAACCTGATCCTTTGTCAGTTGTACATTGTTACTTATTATTTGTCCATACAGGATAAATGTGAACGACAAATCACAAAGATTTCCTTCTCACTTTCTCCCTGCAAGGACGCTTCGGAGGCATGGACACTAAGTAGGGTACACATGCACACATCAGGATTTCTCCAGCCACCTCTGCTTCGCTCTGTTCCTCTGCTAGCTACAGAAAGCCCATCCTGTATTTCTCTGCTAGAAAAGGTTCAGAGTGCCTTTCTTGGTCTTAGTTATGTACCAATGGAGATAAATAGCTTTTTCTGGTTCTTCTGGTACCTTGGCTGTGAAAGCAGGTAGGTGCGCAGGTAGGTGCTGCTGAAGCCACACAGTTCAGCATTAATAGATGTAGGCTATCTACTAAGACAAAACTGGCTTCATGTCACTTTCATGGATTTAAAAAAAATTGTCATACCAAGACAAAAAGCTAGTTTCCTCTCAAATTGAAATGCGAGATATTAAAGATACTGAATTCAATATATTAAAATACTGATTTACCTCAAAGCTATGAGATTTACGAACTCTGTGCTGTCTAGGAGACTGAGCAGATCAAACTGGAAAAAATCCAAGAAACCCATGTTAGTAAGCAGCCAATAAACCCCCAAGTTAGACAACATACAGCGTATTTTCTTTACAATGTTTCTTCACTGTAGTAAGAATTGACTAAACAAGAATATAACTATCAATTCTCTCTATTTCAGTAAATCTATATTTTCACAGGCAAAACTGCTACCGAAAATGCCCATCACTGTTTTTAAGTCTGATGTCCTTCAGACTCACTCTCTTTGAAGTTCTGTCCAGCCAGTAAGCCAAGCCTCTACAGTTAGCAAAGCTACCTTGTCTTCATGTTGATCATATAGTAATGTCTGTTCCTCTGCTTTTGCTGTTCCTTACATGACTCATATGCCTTCCATTTCCTGTGCATGATCTCTGCACCACTGTCTCCAGCAGTCTTGCCTGGATATAAAACCTTTTAAATGGTGTTATACCCACCAGACTTGGAAAAACATCCATGGTGGCTGCTCACATGCTGGACCATGTGACTGGGTCTGCCATCATCTTGACCAGCATGCTTCTTGGGCTATCAAAGGCTTTTGTCTTTATTCCTACACAGGGACTGGGAAGAAAAATACAAATGTGGTAGGCAGAATCCTTTCATTAGTCTTCTTCTGATGGTACTGGCACCCTGAGCAGCAGAAATAATTGAAATAACGGTGCAGTAAGAGGCATGGTTCGATTTTGGTTTCTTCACTATTTCCTTGCTTTGCATGATACTTACATGTATTTTTCTTCTGAAGAATGACATTGGCTTTGGTCATATGTGAACACTCACCCACTCCTTCCTTCAAGTCCTACCTGCTTAGAAGACCCTTACCCCAAGTGTGGTTGTGCTTTGTCTTGTGCTAACACAGCTGTTGCGTTACTGCAAACGAGCTTTGTGCAGGGACCATGAGGGCTCCAGCCTTTGCCTCCTGCATCCCAAGCCAGAGAAAAGTTCTTTAGCCACGAGCAAATGAATCCATCTACTGAAAGTGGGGTGCAAGACAACTGCTACAGCTCAGAAGCATTTGGGCAGGACTGTGCTATAAGCTCTGATCTCATTAGTTTAGGCACTGATCACATCAGAACTGCAGCAGCAGCAGGCTCGGTGTGTGCTGAGACACCACTGTGGAAGCAGGCAAATAACTCAGTGGTTAACCTACTTTGTGCTCCCTCCTGCTGTGCTCAGACGCTGACGCTACCCGGGCTGTGCAGCTTAACGGTAGTTCAGGTGGGTCCCCAGTGCACCGCAAGCACTGCAATGAGCTGGGTATGCAAGTGCCTGTGCTGCCTCTCTCAGTGAAGAAAGGTGCCCGCAGGAGCACAATGGCTCACACCTTGCTCAGCGGTTATATTGTGATAGTCCAACAGGAAGGGAGGAGTTTGAAAACACACAAGTTAACTCTGCAGTAAAATTACACCTTTGCAACAGTGATTGTAAGCCTCTTGGACCCTCAGAGTGGTCACCACATTTTGTCACACCATTTGGCAGGCTTATTTTCACCTTTCAGTTGAATATGCTGTGAAGGCAAGGTAAAAACTATAGTGTAAAGTCCTGC
The DNA here is from genome assembly GCA_039877255.1 of Loriculus beryllinus. NCBI lineage: Eukaryota > Metazoa > Chordata > Aves > Psittaciformes > Psittacidae > Loriculus > Loriculus beryllinus. The sequence continues at coordinate 2,543 of JBCJKH010066009.1, read as the reverse complement.
AGTAAATCGTAGGTAACCATGGGTGAACAACATTTTGGAAGCCACTGCCTTTGTGTGTATTTCACAACAGATTTTAAACTTTACTTAAAAAGTAATCCAGCCCCTGAAGGTCTCTTAGCTCAGCTTTTGTTATAAGTAAGCAGAGTTGCCAGCACACTGCAAAAATCATAAGGTAAAATCACAAAATAATAGAAAGTAGAAGATCTTTAGGGGTTGTTTTCCAGCTTTTTCATAAGTATAAAGACTGGATTTTTTTAAAATGAAAGATGATATCCTAATGTACTAGGACAGACCCGAACACTTTAAGAAAAGTATAATTTTTCTTGAGATTTGCAACACAATTATGACGCTTGGCAGGACTGGGTGCAAATGGAGTGTGCTTTGACAAAAGGCTGGAACCAGTAAGACCATGTGAAAGGTTACGAACCCTCTGTATTCCTGCCAAACATTTTATCTTTCTTTGCCCATACCTGATCTCTATCTCCAGAGTTCAGTGTAAACAGAGCAGTGTCTCAAGCAGGCTCTAATTTCTAGCATTTGCTGAAACAGCTGTACCTTTAAAACACCATACATCTCCAGTGTGGAAGTTATCATCAAGAGATCCTCTAAATAAAAAGTATACTCCTGGGCTTTAAACCAAAGCTACAAAGAATTTGCTCTAAGCAGCACAAATGAATTTTTGAGGACACATTAGGATAAGCTGGTTCCCAAATGACCTTTTTCCTTTACCTCTCAGTCCCAGCTGGCTCTTTTCTCTCACAAGGCAAACTCACTTTAGCCTTTATTTACTTAAAATAAAAAGGGATGAACACATTCCTAGCCCTGTATGCTTCTTCAGTTGCACATCCAGACTCTTTCTGTTCAGTGAGTTTGCTGTGTACCCAATCCAGGACCACTGGTGGTAGCTCCCACCAGCTCCAATGCAGTGCATCCATATCCCAGATCTTCCCATCCCTTTGAAATCTTGAGGTCACAGTTTCCCTCTAAATCCGTAATTCCTCTTCCATGTTGTTCTCACATGCAGTCAGTGGATGCTCTGCGTCAGTGGAGTGTGTCTGTTTGTTTTCTGAAAACAGTAACGAAGTTTTCCCATGCTTATTCTGGATGTCTGTGAAGATGTCACCAAGCTCTGGACTCAGTCCACCTCCTTTCTACTATTTCATGGACAAAGTCATACCGAAGCCCTGCTTTATGCAGATCGTTAGCAAATCTTCCACTCCACTCCAGACCCTCACTGATGGAGACACCTTTCTGCTATAGACATATCTCATATCAACACCTTGGCCTTTTTCTTGGAAAGTTTCTCACAGATCTCTGGTTGTCACTTCTAGCTCAGTTTGGCTGAACCAGAGATTTCTATACTTCTACCAGACCCTCCTTCTGCACGTTTTTTCCATTGCCTTGAACACTAGAACTATCCTGATTGTAACTTGGATGTTCATTCTAGCTTTTCTGCACCTTACAGCTTGGCGTAGTTACATATTTCACACACACTATCTGAAGGATATTCCCCAAGCCACAGCTTCTCCAGTCTCCCTGTAGGAAAGAAATCCTTTTGGTCTCTCATAATTTTATATCGCCTTTCTTTGCCCCTGGACAAATGATACATAGTCCCAGTAGTAGTTGCTCAGATCATTTTCCAGTCCATCATTTGTATTTCATCCTCTCTTCTAGAAATCTCTCCACAAAAATATGCTAACACATTATATCAAAATCACCACAGCCTATCTCTGCCTGTAATTATTCATGGTGTGACTGTAAGGACACCAGCTCCCACCCACATTGAGCTCACTGTTACTTCCATCACTTCTCCAATATATAAACAGCCTAGTCATCCATTTTCCTATACTGCCTCTCACACCAAAGAGAAGGTGGCCATAAATACCTGCTTAGCATCTGCATTCAGATCCCTGCCCTGTATGTCTATCATCATGCTCACAACACCCAACAGTGTTCAAACACGGTTGTGTAGTTCATGCTATCACAATTGTCTCATTTTCCTCTCAAGCAGAACTATAAACATTCATCCTTCCACTCCAGTTCTCATTTTCCTTCTCAGTCCACTCACCCTATTTTCTGAAACTCGAGTACTTAAAGAAGGAAGGTTTGGATTGTATCTACGTATGGGGTTTTTCTCTAAGGAACTTTGGTAAAGCAGCCTCAGTGGCTCTCAGTGCCCATTCATGTGCCTCTCATGTGTGATGTGTATGCCTCCTTGCCTTGTAAGTGCCTTACAATAAGCCAGAGCTATCACATAAGCAAGCCCACTTCAGAAGCAACACAAAGGGCTGAGCCCAGGCTAGATTACCACCCTGCTGGGTATCACTTGTAAATGCTAGGTTCCCTGTACAACACTGGTTTGTGCAGGGCAAACCTGCTTTTAAACATCACTTTCATAATTTTTTGCTCACCTTAAGCATTGCAGAGCCTCATTCATATTCTTTTCATATGAAGATACACAGGCTTAGAAAGTTGAGGCTGTTCAGCCTGGAGAAGAGAAGGCTGTGTGGAGACCTCATAGCAGCCTTCCAGTATCTGAAGGG
>JBCJKH010066007.1:30198-41604 GCA_039877255.1 Loriculus beryllinus | reverse complement strand
CCCTGGCAGTGTTCAAGGCCAGGTTGGACAGAGCCTTGGGTGCCATGGTTTAGTGTGAGGTGTCCCTGCTTATGGCACGGGGGTTGGAACTGGATGATCTTAAGGCCCTTTCCAACCCTAACTTTCTATAATTCTATGAACTACAAGGGGAACTTTGAGCAATCAGGAAGCAGAGCCATTATTCAGAGGAGCCCCAAATCTGGGATTAATAATTCCTCTTCTGCAGGAAAAAAACTCAAAAACCAAGTAATAAATTGGAGGTTTGCTCCATTTGGGATGCTCAGCAAAAGTAAACAGCCAGAATCACTACCAAGAGATGACACCTCCTGCTCACTAGTACTGTATGAGGCTTTTCTCCAACATGGACTCGAAGAGAAGAATGTGAAGACTGAGTCACCAGCCACAAAAAGGAAAATGACTTTAAACATCCAGATCCAATTACAGATCACACTGGTCTTTCATCTCAAAGCAACCAATGATTTGTTAAAAATGAGTGTACCGATGCTGGAAACATTTCAAAGAGAGTGTTTCAAGCCTCCTCCCATCAATGTCAAGCTCAATGGAAGCTTACAGCTTCACATTATCAATAAGGGGAATGTAGACCACTTACTGGCTTGTAGGAAACCAAGAGGTTTATAACCTAAGGATATTGAGAAGAATTCATAGATATAGCAAGCAATCACAAAGGTCTTAAATGGTGAGTCACAGCATTATGTCAAAGAACATGATCTGATGTACCACGAAATGAAATCAATATTTGCAGGCAAGTATTTGCAGAGCACCCCTGAGCTTTTTGGCATTGCAGCCTCTCTACAGGCTTGCCTCATCCTTCCACACTCAGCCTTGTGCAACAGAACGTCAAGAGGAAAAACAATCAGTGTCTTCCTGTATCCGGTGAACGTAACGTAACCAGAAAAGGTGTTGAGCAATGAGGCTTTTCTGCTTCAGATTAGAAGGCTGAGAGCAGGAAATGGGATGGGTCAGGACATCGACATCCTTTGACCTTGAGTGAGGAAGTTTGATTTGAGAGAAGAGAAAGGAGAAGCTGGTGAATGGATGGTCAGAGGAAGGTGCAAGGTCCATTAACTGCTTGAGATATTCACAACTGCCTTTTAGACAAGGTGAAGGGAAACTATTTGCAGGGAAGCCGATGAGGATGAGGTTGCAACAATGAAGGTGGAAGGTTTAAGTGCCTGAAGGGACAGCCCTACCTTTCTAGAGAGGTGTAACAGTACGGGAAAAGTGACAGAAATTACATTTACCAACCCTTTTCTACCGTTTGCCAAGCAGGGTAACACTGTGAACTGAGCTAAAAACACTAAAGTAATAAAACTGTTAGCATCTGTGACAGAATAGATAGTACAGTCAACATGCTACATGTCACCTGAATACATGACAGCACACCCATGATCACTTGAGCCTGGGCTGTACGTTGCAGGAGCATCTCCACTACTACAACTATTTATTTCACCATCAGGCAATCATCATCTTCAAACAGAGTGTGTCTTCAGTCCTTTAATAAGTGTTCTACTGACTAAACCCACATAAATGCGGAGTAATTTCACTAACATCAACAGAATCACATCAGCCTGAGAGCAGGGCGTAAGAGCTACTTACACACTGAAATATTTACCTCATTTTCTTTCCAGCTCAGTTAGTTTCCCCCAGAGCAATAGCCTACTTCCAGGTTTACTGCATCACAAACTGGGAACCACAAACAGGTTGTCAATTCTCAGTTCCCCTCTCTGGCAAAAATCACTCGATATTTGTTGCAGTTTCCTCTGCTTTCACTATATTACATGAGACTTGGAATACTGACGGGAAACGCCATTCAAATACAACTGGATTTTAGATGTTCTTAATATCCCTCTGAATAGAACTGAGAAACACATCTCATACACAGCCTGAATCCTCCTTACTTCCTTCTCTTCCCTGCTTGCTCTCCAGAGCCGAGCCTGAGCACAATCTGTATTTTTACTCCAAGAAAAACCCAACCCAACCAGCAACAACCGCGAGAGCTACTAACACATTCCTAGACGTGTCACAACCATTATCTTCTAAATGACATGATTATCAGCCAGTACAAACTTTCTCCACCAGTTCCCAGCATCCAAGTGTAATTCCCAGGGAAGATGCAAACTTTCCTAATCACCGTGAAGTACTAATTCTAATGCTGTTGTTACCTATTCTATTACTCATCATTTTCACACGTAGGAAAGAATCATGCTCCAGAGTAATAGGTGTTACTGAAGAAGAATACAAAAGCAAGTAAGTGGGAGAAAAGGAAAGGAGACAAACAACTGGAGAATGAACAAAGGAAAGGGTGAGAGGAAAAGAATAGGACCAAAGAGAAGAACTGATAGGGAAGTAAATACTTCAAAGAAGGGCTGCCCTCTCCCCAGGATGGATTAATAAAATTCAGCAGAAACAGCATTCCAACAGCTCTTTTACTCACTGGTCAGAGGTTTAAAACCTAAGATTAGCACAGTTAATCAAACTCCCAAGTAACATCACTACTCACGACAGGACTCGCCGCTCTGGTCCAAACTCTGCTTCATAGTAGCCATCTCTGCAGTCTTTTCCAACCAGGTCATGAGGATGTGGCTTGTAGGGTTCATTCTTCGTTACCAGCGTAGTTCTTATTTTGACTTTTCCAAAGTAGTTCAGAATCTGCAAGAGAATTGAGATATTTTCTAGATTACAGTCATCAGGACTAGTGAAGTCCCCACATACAGGGACATATTTCATTATCATACCATAGCCTTGCAATGAAAGACACAAAATTCAACATAGGCAATCACATACAAATGCTTTTTGAAGGATGGGGCTTGAAGCAACCTGGTTTAGTGGAAGGTGTCCCTGCCTGTGGCAGGGTGTTGAATTGGATGAGCTTTAAGATCCCTTCCAACCCAAACCATTCTATGACTCTATGGCAGGTCTAGCTCCAAAGGCCTTAGGAAAACACTCCTAAAGCTTCAGGGATACAGATATTACGTGTGCATGGAAAAATAAGGAGTGAAAGAGGATCCCAACAGATACAGCATGACATAACCCCCTATGAAGGTTGGGGTTTTAACCAATTCTCAGTTGGATATTCAACCCTCTCTTCGAGAAGAAGGGCACTGAATTCTCAAGCTCCTCCTAGAGCTGTCACAGCAGTCATCAACCTAATTCAATGCATGTTTCTCAGGTGCATAAAGGTCTTTCCTCATGCTGACAGCTACCAGTGAAGTCACCAAGGGTTGTGTGGGTAAGTGAAAAAACAAGAAAAGAAAAACAGTTTGGCCTAACTTGTTTGAAGCTTAACAATTGAAAACAAATATAAGACTTGCTCAGGCACACGTTTGTGCAGAGGCGAGCTCTCCTCCTCCACTTCTCCTGTCCTATAACTAAGTGTTCCTCTCCTCGTAGAGCCCTTTCTTTCCTCCTCCAAGGATCCATCATATATCCTTTCCAGCCAGCATCTCAGACCTTTGACTTGACCTGTGCTCTTCTAGCTTCCATCATGTTAGCTTCTTCAGTCTCCAATTTGGCTCCTTTCTTGGCCTTCATACAAGCCACCATTACTCTTCATCTTTCAAATCAAACTTCCATCACTCCTTCACCTTCCTCAACTATTACATCATTTCTCTCTCATTTCACACCCAGTCCCTTGAATCTGAAGCCTGATCTGACCACTTCTGATTCCCCAGTTCCTCCCTGATGATGTTCATCATAACCACACCATGAAATCTAATCTCTTCCTGGCCTCTCTGTTCTCATCCTCATTGATGTTTCCATCTCTAGAGGGGACTCCCCTAGCAATTTATCAGCACTAAGGCCTCCTACGGGCTTCAGGGAGGCAGGAATTCACCTAGAAATCACCTGCTATTGGTAACAATCAGCTCTGTCATCAACAGTCACCTCTGCCAGGATTGCATGGCCACCTACCCCGTCCCATCTTCCTTTTGGGATCAGGCTGACCTTCGTGTGCAGCCCAGTCCAGGCTAAGAGGAATTAAGGGTTTATCTTGCCCATTCAACTTGTGCCCTGACACAGCCTTAGGCTGAAAGTCTGTGAAAGCATCTACTCTTGCCAGCAGACTGCGTAGTTTAAGTGGTAGAGCACTGAAAAAAAGAGAGTCTGGCACGATCTCCATTTCCTGCATTCCATAACCCAATCTGGCACTGTGGTAGTCAAGGGGAGGACCTTCTTGTTTGCTTCCTTCCTTTCATAATTCTGGCTTCAGGCCTGGATCAGCTTCCACAGTTGCTTCATGGAGCAGAAGCTCAACACACAACTGCCAATACAACCTTTCTCAAACTCTCTTCTTAAATAACTTCCATGACTCGGCCTAAAACACCTCCTGTTTTTCAGATTTCACATCCTATCTGGGTTTTTTTTTTGCTATGATTCCAGAGACTCCATCTTTTGGCTCTACTTTTTATTCTACTTGCAGGCACCGCAAACAGATACATAGCTTCTATTCCTGGGCACTGTAGCATACTTCCAGACGGCAAGTTCTCTTCACTTCTCATTTATATTTGGGCTATCTCTTCTACTCTTGCCTCTGAAAGACTTTCTGCAAACTGAAAGAGATCAAGGAAACACCAACAACTTAAACTTCAAAGAGCTAACCAGAAATTCTTCTCCCTTACCCTACTTTTCCAGGGTCTCTGACACATTCCTTTGCCCCACATACAAAAGCTACTGCCAGAGTGCTTCTATTCCACCTTTACTGCTTGTACCTTAGACCTTGCTTTGATCACATCTGCTAGGGCTACTCTGAATCCCTTCATTCTGGATTTCCCAACCTCTCCATAATGCAATCACACTACTCGTCTCCATTGCGGATGCTCTGATCGCATAATTCTCTTTCTTAGCTCATTTTAAAACTTCTATTCCCTTCTAACTTCATACCCTTCATGATGGTTTCTTCTGCAGAGCCTGATCACCAAATCACTGGCTCCAAGTCACTTCTTTCTTTGCTCAACCTGTACAAAGTGCCTCCTTTCATGTTGTGCCCAGCAGCTTTTCAAAGCCTTCTCAAATTTGGAACGCAAACTCCTTCAAAGCTCTCCCAAAATTCATACCCAAGTACATAACTAAGAAACCCAAATGCGCAGACAGCAAAAGCTAATAATGAAGGGTTCCCAGACAATGAGTAACTTCACCAAGTGTTCCCTCTCTACCAGCACTTTGTAAGCTACCTCTACACATTCTCCTCTTTGTGTAAATCTGAAATGAAATCTTTTAATGACTCTTCTTCCACCCTGTTGCAACCTCATCTGCATGCCAAGGAAATAGGAACAGAACATGAAATTAGACCTATTGACGGCACCGAGACCAACACACAGCCACAGCACCATGTTTGCATGGGCAATGGGAGCTCATAGATAAAAGCAGTATTTACCTGTATGGAAGGGAAGGTCTTGTTGTTTTCAGTACTGTGTTCTCCTGGAATGCTGCCTGCTGATCTCCCCTCACATTTGTATCTGAAACGCATGCCCCTTTGCCTGGGTTGTTCGAATATTTCAATGTAGGGCTCAGGGCCACCTGAAAACCGAAACATTTTCAATGTTAGTATACACTAGAGCTTTAAAGGCAGCAGAAGAGACAAGAATCACTGACATTACAGTCTTTCCCCTTGGTCTACGTTCTCAGACAATCTACTAATCTATTTAGGTACATGTCCACATTGAAGGAGGGGAGCAAGGGGAGAGAACAGATTTGAATGAAGCCTCCAGGTATCACTTTCTTGTAAGTAACTAGCAAATGATGCCCACTCTCCCATCTCACCTAGAACTTAGCTTCTTTTAGCTATGAGAAAATATGTGTGTGATGAAAGAAGACTGTCTACAGCAGAAAAGCAATCTGTATTTTGACAGAATAGTTGGTATTTTTAATTATAACACACTTTTAGGACTGGCTGTCCTCTCAAAGCACACGCTGTCTCAAAGCCAAGTACTACGTTCTCTTAAATCTCCTCTGAAAGTGAAGATGTAGAATTCATTGATTTAGATCCTATTATAGTGAAGCAGAAACTATGCAAATTATGCAAAAAAACCCAACCCAAACCTGTGGGTTGAAAACCATCACTGTGAGCTCAGGAAATATCTCGTTGCTGATAATGAATTCTGCATCCTGAGCTGCCCACCTCCCACAGGGTTAACTTCTAGTTCCAGTTACCTCCCTAGACAGCAAAACCTAAGTAAAAGCTATTGGGCAGTTGTCAAAGAGAAGTTTTCAGGAAAAACAAGTGATAGCCAAGAATAAGAAACAACTGACGTCTTAAACAAAGAGGGGTTAGAAAGACATTAACTTTGCCAGATGATGTTTTATTGCCAGACAGTAACAAGCTATTAAATATATCTCACTAAGAACATCAAACAGGATAGTCAATCAAATGGTGACAACAGTGGAATGGCATGTGAAAAACAAACAACACAGGGTAAGTAAATATTGTAGATGTTGAATCATCGTGGTGCTGCACGATCAGAAGAACGTAGCTTATGGAAATATCTACTGAGTTCTCTGTCATCTTCATATAATAGCATCCTACTCAAGCCAGGTTGAGCATCACAAACAAACATGACAGGCAACATCCTGCGGTAAAGCACTGAGAAAAAGTGCTTGGACTTCAACATAATAAGCAAAATAGTTATTAAATATATTGGAAGTGCTAAAAGGGTGAAAGATCCCCTACTTCCTTTTGCCCAAGGTCTATATGGGCTATGAGTCCATAGCATATGAGCTTTGGCAAAGAGGTGGATTCCAATCTTAACTCCACTTATTATGGAGGTTTGTAGAATTAAGCTTCTCTTTCGTTGCGCCTCCAATGGTTTAGGTATACATGCCAACACAAAGCCTGGGATTTGCTGATTGCAAAACACTTCCAGTGCTGCAGCAGTTTATACTCAAAGTAGGGAAGCACTATACCCTAAAAGATAAAGTAATTAGTAGAGAAGGGATAGAAAGAACTACATCTCCAGGACATCACCTGGGTCCAACTTGAATGCACAGTTCAAGTGTAACCTGCCTACGGCTGTGGGAAGGCAGCATGTGAAAGCAGCTTGGAGTTGTCTTAACACCACGTGCCTTTTCAAAACCTGAATGCCTTTTAAAAAGGCACAGTGCACTTCAACTCCAGGCTGTGTTCGGTGCCAAACACTTGAGAGCTGTGGTTTAGGTCTCTATATCCCTTTCTGGCAATTCATCAAATTGTAGCATCTAAACTGATCACCTCCCATCACATTAAATACACCTTAGCCATTACTCTAGGTTTACTTACAAGGATGGTCCCTTTCCTAGACATTTCCCAGACATTACACCTAACCCTCCTTCAGATAAGCTTTGCATACTTCCTTTTCCTGGAAAATACGCAAGTCCAACAAAAGGGGAAGGGGGAACAGGCACTGATAACAAAAACTAAGCCTAGAAATGGCATAAAGCTGGTTTCAACAAGAGAGGCCTGAGCTTCTCACAAAACCAAGCTCACCCACCAGTGTACGGCTATTTAACACTTAGATTTACGTCTGCTGTTGTATTTATCAGCACAGCCCAGTGGCCCAAACAGAGGAGCTCTGCCAGCAGCGAGGGGTAACTGCTGTGTATCAACTTCCCATTGCCACCAGGCAGTCAAGGAGAGAGAAGAATCTCTCCTTCCCCTTCCTACGTAACACCAACACAGACACAAACCCATGCACTAAATTAAAAATCTACTTTGGAAGTCATAATGACAAAACTGCAGCAAAGTGCCTACTAATCATCCTGCTCGGGAGATGCACACGCTTTACATAGCTGCTAACCAGACGCACAGGACACCCACATACATCACCTATTTGTCAAAACCAGCCTCGCTGTTCGAAACTACTACAGAGCGCAATCACCTCGAGTCTTTAACTCTCCCTGCTTGAAACAATAATTTCCCTTCACGCTCTACTAATGCTTTATAGAGGGCTTTTTTCTCTCGCCCATTAAGTTAAAACCCTGGGCTCAGTGATGTTTATGGGGCTGTGGTTGAAACAAAAGGCATTGAAGGCAAACCCACTGCTTAACAGCAGGTGTGCTTGTGGGAACGTAAAGATCAGTGACGTGGTAGCCTCTAGAGATTAAACATTAAACTTGGGGTTACCTTGGCTCTCCCACTCTATTTAAGAATCACGCTATCATCTCTATTGAGACTATCGGTGTCATCGTGTTTTGTGTGGAGAGGTAACACACAAAAGTGTTTGTGTGAACTGAAGGTATTATCAGCGCTCTGCAGCCAAGTGGAGGGCTGCTCAGGGTTCCCTATTTCTGTAAACCAGCAGCGCGCCTGTGAAGTGGCATGGTTTAACTATTTCACAATCTCTATTCACACACAGAGCTCTGTCAGTTCCCACACGGTTGCTAAAGACCTGTCCTCTTCAGGTCATGCTGTGTTTGTCAAACAATGAGCGATGGCAAAGAACAAACTCTCTTTTGCTATTTCTAGGAGAGAAATGAACAGCCACTCATAGCACCCACCTGCCCACAACCACTCAAAGATGCATCTGAAATGGAAGCAAAGCAGAAATCTAGCTAATCCTTCAGCTAAGTGCTTAAGAGCTCAATTTGCATTTGCAATTAATGATAATTGCCTACACACACACTAACAACAGACACACTGTGCTACCTATTACAACCTGCCTCTTGTTCTGTTTGCCATAAAACTGTTTATTCCCTCTGTGCCTTGAGTGCTAAACACTACACTGCATAAAATACAACTACACTAGATAATTTAAGAGTACATAGGAGACCCATTGTTGCAATTACATACACAAGGAGGGTGAGTAAAAGCAGGAACAGGTCCAAGAGTTCACCGACTTATGCTCACTGAAGAGCCAAAGGCTGTTTTCTTCTCATCTGTTTTGAGCAATACAAAAAGGAACAAAAGGACGATCCCAAAGCCTCCCAAGAACACTCCGTCAAACCTCTCCATGCTGAGAAACCCAGGCTGGGTTAATGTTTAACACCGCCTGTGCATGAGGGAGGAGGTGCCGTGCAAAGCACCAGAGGGATCAAGGGTTGGGATGTTCGGTTTGGTTCCTTCGCTCAGAGGAAGCAGGCTCTAGAGTAACTACACAGTGTGTAGTCTTCTCACACATCCAGGAGTACCTGTGAGCAGACTCCAGCAACATCAGTGTGTGTGAAAGCAAACGAGCTGTGGGTCTTTGTGGAAGATGTGAAAGTATCACCCGAAACTCTACAACCCCACACACAGATGGGAGCAGCACTGCCCTTTAGCTCTGCTGCTGCTGCTGTATGGGTCACCGGTGACCCTGCCTCCTCCCCACAGCAAGAGCCCTGTCTGAACAGCGAGATCAGACAATCGACACGCTTACAGCCTTCTGCAGCACCCCAGGCTAAAAAGAGACGACAGGGCACGATTTGTTACAGCACATTCCAGCTCCATCTAAAGTAACCGGAAGCGTAAACATATTTGTTTTAGAAAGCAGTGATCTACCCAGAATCTGCAGTTTCTGTTGTTCTAGCAGAGACAAACTGCTCCCTAACTTCCTCTTTACCAGCGTAACTTTACAAAACAGCAACCAAAAGAGAGGCAAAAAAAAAGGCAACTACAAAAGCTGCCTTGTACCAGGAAGTTATGAACTTCCCCTACTGAAAAATTCCTTATCTGGTTCCTAATTACACCGAAAATACATTAAGGCGAGAAGAAGAAAAAAGAAGTGTGATCGCTCACTTTTGCCGCTATAAAATACAACGTAATGTTCAAAATTAGCCTCCATACAAACCCAGTGTTGTCTCTCCCTGTTGATAGTCCACACACTCATGTATTTAGCCAGAGTTAAAGTCCGTACTTTGCTAAGCAGTAACAGAGCACACACTGCTCAATTCCGAGGCTGGAAAGCATCATTGCCTAGAGATACTACTCCAATGAGTGCTGTCACGTCTTAAGTTTTGGGGCTGTTTTTAAACTCTAAGAAAGATACTAGAGAGACACCTGAAAGGATGATAAATTCGGTTTAATTTAGCCTAAAGAAACTTAATTGTGCTTTTTGTTGTAATTACTCACTGTATGGTCCCTTATCTACAGTACTTTGCATTTATGTCATCTCCATTTCTTGTTCATTTGCATTCTCACAGGCAAGTTCCTATGAGAATGCGATTCTGCCGAGCATCACAGTCTTTGGGCTACTGAAGTCCCTATCCCCAGATACGAGCCCTATGTGCTTATTTAACACCTAAACACTTTAACAGCACCGTTTTAGGACTTAAAGGATCCATTCTGAAACCCAACAGCCTCATAAGATCTTGTTGCAACAACCCCGGGATGTTTCTTCATTAACTTTTTCCATCAACCTACTTAGTAAGCTCCACGGAGGTGGATTTAAAATCAAAAGCAGATGCTGGGGTGATGGCTAAGAGCACTGTCACCCTCTTTCGCACTGTTACTCACCTACCTCTGACTGCCTACGGGCTTAAGTCAATGGTGGAAGAGTAGAAGCCAACCAGCCCTCACAGCATAGAAATAAGAAACAGCCGACGCTCGGCCTTTCCTCTAGAGAACCGATCGTTTCTTTCACCGACGCCGTCGCAATAACGAAAGGAAGGACGGAGGGGCCCGGCTTTCCGCACCGCGACGGGCGCAGCCCCAGGGGCACCGGGAGGTGCGGGGCACGGGGAAAAACGGATCCGCTCCCGCCGGGGCTCCCACCAGTACCCCCGTTAACATCAGTACCCTCCCAGCACCACGTCCCTGCTGGGTCCCGTCCCGCCGCTCACCCGCCATGCTGACAGCTCCGGCGCAGTGCCGCCGCGGGGCTCCGCGCCCCGGCCCCGCACGGCTCGGTGTGTCGGTGTGTCGGTCGGTGTGTCTGTCGGTGTGTCTGTCGCTGTGTCGGTCGCTGTGTCGGTGTGTCGCTGTGTCGGTCGGACGGGCACACAGATAGAACCGAGCCCTCCGAGGACTGCGCCCTTTTCAGGGGGAAATTCCCGTTGGGCGGGCGGACGTGAGCCGCGATGAACCGCCCCCCCCCCCGCCTCCGCCGCGCCCCGCCCGGCAGCGGCGCTGGGGACGGAGCGGAACGGAGCGGAGCGGAGCGGGGGACGAGCCCCATCGCCCCTCCCGGGAGGAGGAGGAGCAGGAGGAGGTGAAGGAGAAGCGGGGGAGGGCACCGCCACCCCGCCGCGAAGCGGTTCATCCGCAGGACCCTGCCTTGCGCTCGAGGTGGGCAGGGGGAAAAGTTGTGGTTCCATTGGGTATCCTGTAAATTCAGAGCACGGCGGAGCTGACTGGGGCATAAAAGCAACTGGGTTGGAAAAGACCTTTCAGATCATCGAGACAACCGTTCCCCAGCAGTGCCAGGGCCACCCCTGCCCCATGGCACTGAGGCCTCGTCTCCACGCTGTGTGAACCCTTGCAGGGCCGGTGCCTGCAGCCCT
>JBCJKH010066007.1:18195-30004 GCA_039877255.1 Loriculus beryllinus | reverse complement strand
GAACACTGCCAGGGATGGGGCAGCCACAGCTTCTCTGGGCACCCTGTGCCAGCGCCTCAGCACCCTCACAGGGAACACCTTCTACCTAATGTCTGTTCTAAATCTCCCCATTTTCAGTTTAAAGCCATGCCCCCTTGTTCTGTCACTGCACACCCTTGTAAAAAAACACTCTCATGTATCTCCCTCAGTCCCTTTAGGTACTGAGGTTACATCACCCGTAACACCCCTCTTTCCCTCTCCATAAGCCCCTAGAGACCAGGCTCTCCTGTTATCCCTGTTCTTCTCAGTTACACAGGGCCTGGTGGTCACACACTGGAAGCAATAACAAAACTACACGTACTGTGGACAGGCTAATATGGAAGGGAATGAAGAACTCATCATCTACAAGCTGATCAAGTCTCAACAGTCAACTTAAGATCTACCTAATGTTGAGAGCATTCTGAATCCAAAACACAGCTCACAGATTGAACCCGACACAAGTGAAGGGGATGAAAATGGTGGGATCCACCCTGCAGCCTCAAACTGGGATCAGCTGGAGGGGTCAGTGACAAGCAGATGTAGGGGGATTTAAATACCTGTAAAGACAGTAAAGCAAAGGAATGGCAAGCCCACACCTTGCTGTGGTTACAAGACTGCATTTGGTTAGCAATAAGATTTAATTATATTTTTATCCTTAAATCTTTACTCTGGGAATGCAATGCACTGTCCTGTGTGAAAATATTGTTAAATACATTGGTATCCTTGAAAAAGGAACATTAATAAAAACCTCAAAGAGCACTCCAGCAAGGTACGTAACAGACGGGCTTTTTACTTTTCTTCTTCCTACTATCCTAGGAAAGATAACTGGGATATACAGGGATGAACCACAGCAGAAAATTCTGTTCTATAACCTGCAAATCCATACCCTTAGTTAAGCAGAAGATACTGCCCAATGTTTGTTAACCTTCCGGCTCTATGCGCCATCTCAACTTAACAGGGCTTAATTTTGTCCGACTACCATCAGATTTCCTATAATCAGAAATTATCTCTCTTCATTCCACAAGCAAAACTTCCCTTATTTAAGATTCTGTTTGTCATACACTAGGGTTGTTATGCCCCTCTCAAATTTATACCTGAAATCAGGATAGAAGGATCCTGGGGGGACACACAGGATAATCAGGATGTCTGTGACTAGCTCTAGAAGATTAAAGGGAAGAACAGCGATGTTATTATATTTAGATATTATGCTGAAATAATTCCATGGTTGTGGGTTAGTTTCTTGCCAGAAGAACATGATTTCTCATTTTCTTTCCCACAAAAGAAACTCCTAAGAAAGGTAAAAACTAACAGTGCCCTAAAACTGTGAGAAATTAGGACTAGATCTTTATGTCCTCAGGGATTTCTTGCATTCCCTATAACTGATGATGTAGAACAAAGCAGAGAAGAGGTTCTCATACTCTAAATCAAACACAGGCTTTCTCTACACACACACAACCCCAAAGCAGGCACGGACAGAAAACCTCACACAAACGTGCCTGCATCCAAACACATTGAAGCTCATGAATGTTAAAGTATTAGAAGCTACTTCAGGTTGCTAAATGATCACCTGGCAGTTTTGGACAGCCTTCATTCACAGGTTAGAACAGCTTGGGAAATGCTTCCAGTTTGGGGGCATCCCTGCAGGTCATGTGAGTGATCTGGATAGGATCTTAAAAGGGAAAAGGATGCTATTCCTTTCGGCTAGCTGAAGCTAGAAAAGCCCTGGGAGGTTATTAACCAGGAGCTGGAGTGTGGATGTGAGTTTTGGTTTTGGATGTAAAGCAAGTTCTCTGTACAGGCATATGAAGCAACTGAACACTTTTCCTTTCACATCTTCAGGCTGGTTTGCAGCATCTCAGGTAGTAAACTATTGCATCTCAGGAAATATAAATGTAGGTGCTTCCCTAAATACAGTTTATATCCCAGTTTCCCACCTACTTCTCTAGCCCCTGATGCTACTAAAGAGACACAGACCAAGGCACCTGGGAAACTGTGCTTCAAAACAGCAGTATCTACTCATTTCTTCTTGGAGGGCATACAGTCTAAGCTGATGTGAAATCAAGGGCAATATTCCAGGCAATACAAATACCATGTTATGACTAAAACATCAATAAACATTCCCTATTTTTCCCCAGTTCTTTTGAACTCTAACTCTTAAGGCATGCAGGAACAGGCTACTCAGAGATAAACCTTGAGACTGCATGTTAGAAACCGAGGCATTATCTCACATATGCACCAAGGTCTATGGTACAAATTGATTCTTGATATTGCATTTAAGAATGCGATGGGCGGGCTGCACTTATAGCATCCCAAAAAACTTTAATTCTATCCCTACCTCTTCCCTAACATAAAAGCAACCTATAATGAAATTGGTGGAAAACCAACTGTATGAAGTGTTTCACTGCATGGGATCTATAAAATCCCATCATCTGAATACACAGAGACTAGATCTGGCTCAGGAAGTCCTTGAACAAAGTTATTGGAGGAAGGACTGTGAGTGGAGATATTTTCTTGATCATTTTTCTCTCTGCAGCAGTAGCCATAAGCTGATGCCCAGAGAAAAGCACAATGATGTTTTAGGGACAAAATGATCTTTTAGTTTAAGCCCAGTGTGGCTTTCTTATAACAGGTTCATGTTCCTAAACTAAAGCAAAGTTCTACAGAAACAGAGAAGCCTTCCCAAGTCAAAAGCAAAAACCTAAGCAAATTAAAGAGGTCTTACTCAACTTCATGCAAGTATACAGATAAATCTTGTAAAAAAACCCTCATAGAGATAAAAAACCCCTATACAGATAGATTCCTGTGACTACCCCATATGCGACTTCTTTCTGCCGTGATCTAAATGTATGGAACAGGGACTATCCCACAACAGTGATGTCAGCTGGAGAACTGCAGCATAGCAATGGGAGTCACAGAAACCTGGTCAGCAACTGGCATGAAGTGTAAAAACATGTCATAACTTTGGGCATATGCAGATCTTTGCAAAAAAGCAGGAAGGAATTCCCCTCCCATGGCATTGCATAAGAAAAGCCAGGTGTATCCCTATTATTTTTGTCAGTTGACTTTGGCTACAGCCAGAGGCGTGATACCAGAATTCTTTGACCGGTTTGATCCAGTGCTTCACTTCCTGCCTTCCTGTTAAAGCCAGGGCTCTAAGATCCCATTTTTCTCTATTATCAAGTCCAAAGACAAGTCCTCCCTCCTTGCACTAATACAGTTAACACCTGGTTTGCTGTAAGGAATTAAGCTTCCTGCTGTAGTAGGGAATGTCAGGGGGCCAGAAAGAAGAGAAAAGGGAGAGAATAAACACACACCCCCACAACCAAAACTTCTTACAGCAAAGGACTGTTTGACATGATACTTGTCAAGCGCAGGATGATGGCTTTTTCATGGTGCTCAGCACAGGCGTTGCCCAATGAAGTGTGCTAAAGCCTGCCCAGATACAAAAGCAGCACAGGCTAACTGTTAAGCCTTTATTTCCTGTTCCCAGCTATCTGTCTTAGATCAAAGCAAAGCCGCTTGTCACTGGCCTGGTTAAGCTGCCAAGTAGGCACTAAGGTACTTTTAGAATATGGCTCTCCTCATACTGGGAATAAAAGTAACAAAATCATTCACTTCTCCCCTTATGGACTAAAGTTAAGTCCTGTTTCCTCGTGCACTGTATCTCAAGCCTTGCATACTCCTCTGATTAGCAATTTGCAATCCTCTATGCCTTAAGAAACCTCTTGTTGTTTGAAGTATGTTCTTTTTAATCTCAAAGGCCTCTTACTTAAACATAAACACTGTCAGGCCTTTTGATGGTTAAGCTTTTGTGCTTATTGGTCCTGAGGAAGGTTCTAATACAGAAGCTATTCCAAGAAAAGTTATGGCTTCCAGATTAATGATAAACTCAAAGGTTGTTCAAGCCATTCTGCTGGAAGCGTTCCTGTCTCATGCTTGGAGTTTGTTTGACATAGAACAATGCTACTCTGCCTTCTCTCAAAACAGGGTGGAGAGAAAGGAAATGCTAATAGAGAGAGGTTGGTCTTGTGGATAAGGCACAAGGCTATGATTCAAGAGGCTGGAATTTGGCTCTTGGCAAGTCAGCCTTTCTACTCTTAGGCAAGTTACTTAATTTGCTAAGCCTCAATTTCCCCAACAGAAATCAGGCAAGATACTTCCTTGCTCCCACACTTCTATGTTATTCAATCGTGATGCAACTTCTTCAGGGGATGAACTGCTCATTATAGGAAACGGCTCATTATAGGAAAGTGCCGAGCACAATAAAAATGACAGTTCCATGAGCACTTCACTGTGGCACTGTCAGAAAGAGGCAGTTTCCTCTCTTTCTCTCCTTACCTCCAAGCAACTCACCTACGGTGCTGCAAGCGCTCCTTTGACGACATGGGAACTTGCTTAAAAGTAACCTAGAGGAAACAGAAAGATTGATTTTCTGCTGGTTCAGCTTTTACTGAGCCAGCTGTATGTACAAACACAGAAATGACTGTGCCAGCACCAAGCAATGGGGTGGCACCAAGGCCAGAACAAGTTTCTCAAAGGCAGCTTTGGGCAGAGATGCCTGTTTCCTGACGTGCAACCTGTAGCATAATGCTGTGTTTTTACTTTGAGGAATGGATTAAGTCTCTCTGAAGTTTCTAATTCACAGTGCATCCTTCCAGCCTTCCTTCTCAGAGGTAGTTTTCAGAACCATTCTCAGGCACCTTCTCCTCCACCTCTCTCAGGCGTTTCCTAATCCTTTCTTCGCACTCCAGTGCTATGAACGCACACCAGAGTTTGGGAGCTGCATTGTTTTAATATAGAAAAATCTTTCACATTTATTGGCAAGCAAAGTGAAGAATATGAGGAGTGTTTTCGTTTTCCACTGTGCCACATGAAAGCTTCAGATGACAGTGAAGCTGATCTAATAGACAAACTACAAACTTCTTCCTTACACCACAGCTAAGACCAATCTGATGCAGTAGGGCTGTAGGGAGAGGACTTTGGGAAGAGATGAGCTCAGGCTGAGCATAAGGAGCTAAATCAAGCAAACTCAACCTTTTTCTACCCAAAATCTATTTTTCAAATAGATTAGCTCTACAAGACAGATCACTCCTGGTGGTACAAAGGGAAACAATAGAATTGCTCTAGCTGCAGCCACAAAAAAACAGGGAGGCAGAAGGAGGGATGGGAATCATCCCTTTGCTAGCAATGAGCTATTAGAGTACTTTAGAGTACTATTAGAGTACCTATGTTGTAACATGAAAACTACATACTGAAAGAAAGACAGGCAACATACGTTCTCGTTAATTCTTCTGCTCCCCAAAACCCCAGCACATACCAGCCAGCCATTATGCACTGGATCCACCAACAGAGGATAAGAATTGCTCATCCAGGTTTTTATTACAAGACTTCCCTTTTTTCTCAGAGCTCACACAGAATTTAGGCTATTTAACATCATCTTGAGCTTCAAGAGTCTCAGAAGACCATTGTCTGTAGCCAGTACCAAAGAGATAAAAAGGCACATTGTTTCAGTACAGCCCCACCAGATATATCTCCTTTTAATTTGAAGTCTTACACCTTATTTTTAACTCTCCAGCCCAATGGCTCACGTAGTTCTGACTTGTACAGTTAAAGGATTACACCCAGGAACAGCCGAAAGTGACACCACTCTTCAGGCTGTACATAAATACATAACACTTTCTGGGACCAGTTATTGCATCGAGTCCTCCTACGTATGCAAAGCCCTTTCTACAAAGTGCCTGGAGCTGTGTGTCATAGTGCTACCTCACTGAGCAGTCTTCCTGTTGATACCTGATCAACACCGCTGCTTCACCCCACCTGAACAGTTAAGTCTCCAACCGAGTCTGCTTGGACTGTGTGTGTGCATATACACCCAATTTACTGGTATGCTGCAATAATATAGATTTACTAAAAAGGGCAACATCCTAGTAAGGGTATAATTATTAGTCTGAGCTTTCCTAATGACAAGGTTGAGAGCCCTTGCTTTCTCACGCCAAGCAGCGATGGGTTTTGTTATTTCATAGTCTCGTTCATTTGGCAGTTGCAGCATGACTTGCAATTTGGCTTTTAGGGCTCTGGGGAAAGTTCAACATCCTTTCTGTAATCAATGTAGTGGTTAACCTCTCATAAACAATACATTTGATAAATACTCGTTCATCTGCATTCCACTGGTGAAGCACAATATTGCTAAAAATAGATGAAGTCCAAACAACATCCTCCATGTTTTCAGTGTGGAACACTGTGCCTTAGGTATAGTAAATGTGTCAACCACCATGAGACTCAGAACATGTTCAGATGCCTGGAAGAAGCACTTTCCTCTATGTGAGTAAAGAATATACATGTCAATCTTCTGACTTTCATTTTTGATTAAAAGAACCAGGAAAAATAATAATCTATTGCACAATATACATTGAAAGGATTGAACAGAGTTTTTGCCCTGTGGAGTGGAAAAAACGAATCTAGACACATAGCCTGCTGAATGGAAACAAAACAGGCATGAGGGGAGAACTGCTACCACAAGCTGCTTCTGGCAAGTCAATGCAGGAACCAGAGGAAGGAGAAGGCCTAACCCAAGGAAGAGATGACAGGAATGAGCTCATGGCAAGAAGGATTAACTAGAACAAGGCCTAGAGTTGGCTAGAAGGGCAATGTCATGTATAAAGCTGAATATAAAGAAAAGGTAACTGCTTAATGGAAAGGTTCCTTAACATGCAGACATAGAAAAGATAAATCATATGTTTTAAAGCCACCGATGTTGTAGTTCCATTTCTGATCAGTCTCCAGTGAGATTCTGGGGTGCAAGCCAGGTAAGTACTGTTGAAAATCAACCTCTTGAATGCTCTGTTTCACAAAGGCTGAGACAGGTAGCCACTAGCTAAATTTTTCCATCGCATGCATTCCCCATGTAGAAGATAAGCATCACACCCAATATCAAAAGGGTAAGAAGTAAGAGGGAAGGGATTTGGACTAAAGTGCCTGATTACTGTTCTAGTGACCTTACTCCTGCAGTCACACCAGCTTGTCCTTTAAGGGCCTTGATGCCACTCCCTCGGTGACCATGAGTAATACAGTTGGGTTTGCGGTGTCTTAATAAAATGCCCCCTCGTGGTCACAATAATGATTTCCTGAAAGGGCATGCAAACTACTGCCTTCCCAGTAAATCTCACTACATCTGCTTCTAACAGCTTGTCACGCTTGTGCGGTTTCATGCTCCTCCCAGCACAAGACGGTAAAGGATTTTCATGCCATGAAGCTTTAGTCTCTGTAGCATCTTGAGCTCTCATCTCCAAGAAATCTTGCCAAAGACAGCTGGCTGTGCCTTTTCCAGCAGTTTCCATTCTATATGATCTGCATAACAGAAAATAAACTGAAAGCAAAGTTCCCACGTGAATTTACAAAGTATTTCTGTGAATCTACATAATCATTTGCTTAAAAGAAAAAAAAAAAGGCAGACAAAAAAGCCCCAAATCTATACGCAGGTCTGTTACTTTTTAAAACACACCTATTTCAGGTTTTGTTACCACCTTCTCTTACCTTATATAATCAAAAAACCAGTGAGTAAACCTCAGATTTAATACCAATTCAAAGCTTTTCAGATACCAGAGACTCATAGGTTAATAAGTGAGCTACAAAATCTGCACGGATGCTGCGTGGTCCAGTAAGGAGTGAAGTCAAGTTCAACTTCACAAGAAGCGAAGGCCAGTAAGGAGTGAATTCTGCCGTGGGCTGGTTCCAGGAGACTCGAACATGGTAATGGCAGAGACTTACACCTGCATTAATTTATATTCATTATGGTCCACACCCACTGATAAACAGTTTGAAGAGAGTCTGTTGCAATTCAGACATGGGTACTGAGACCTGATTCACTTCCAGATACTTTTACTGCTGCAAGTCTTTCAAACGTACCAGGCCAAGTGAGACTGGAGGTCCTAGGAGAAAGGTCTTGCTGCAAGAAAAGCCTGAATTTCAGCTTTCTTTCCAGACAGCGATCATCTTGCTGACAGACGTTGTCTTGAACATTGCTGGTACTACCCTGTTTCACCAACTTCACCTGTTTGCTTACTCTATTTTTCAACTCCTAGGGCTTTGGGGCAATTTTGGGTGATTTATCATCCTGCCTCAACAGGGTGGTCTAAGACTACAGCTGCTTGGGTGTATGGCAGTCCCATGGTCAACTTAATCTCTTAACTTGTTTGGGCATGTGGTAACGTTTACATACTGTTATACAATCCCTCTGCTTCACAGCAAGTATACATTGTGTTTATCATATAATTTAGCAACCAGCTCTACAGGCCAGGAGATGTTTGTTTGACAGTGATTTATCCAGTGGTGCACTGATTTCTTTTTGAGGTCCCTTCGCTCCATTATACTTCTGCTACTAGTTCTCTTCCCGCAACAGTGGGCAATGCCAGTGCTCTCAGGGTGCAAAAAGCCCCTTAAGAAGTAAACCTGGAATAATTACAGTGTTTCTTCAAAAAATCCACATCATTCCCTTGCTGGATTTTTTAGAACTGGAATTTATATTCCTTTGACATATCTTAATTACACACGGTATCGTTTCTGCTTCCTGAATAGGCATCTTTAGGCTTCAATGTCAACACAAACACCAGTAGAGGGATGCAATTATAGCACTTTTGCTTCTGCTAATATTCCCATGACCTACGTCACATAAAACCTCTGTGGCAGGTGACCCAGTTACTACAGACTTGGCCAGTTCAGGACTTCACACTTGCGACACGGCTAAAACCATCATTTGCAACAGAGCCCTGTAACTGGTCAAGTGGAAGCCCTGTGAGCTGGTGTGGCTTTAATTGTAATGTAGACAGGACTTCTCATTTACATAGGCCAGGACTAGCACACACCTCTGCTGTAATGCCAGAGGACACCAGAAACGTAGGAAGTTGAAAAAGGAAAGAAGGCTGCTTGGATAATTTACTCAGACAATTACTGTCTCATCATTACTATTCCTGCTTGGAAGAATGTTTACTACTGCCCCTAGAAAAAGAATGGCAAGAGAAAATTAAATATACAGCTGAATAGAACCACAGAATAAATTATATTTAGCATAGCAATTAGAGTTTCTTCCAGACTATATGTATTATGAACAACCTATATTAGTGTGGTCATCAACCCTGCCTCATAAACACCTCTGTAATTAATTTGAAATAACAAAAACCGGGGGGAAATAAATGCAGTGTTATTTTTGCTCCCTTTAACAGAGTGTTTGGCTCCTGTGCTACATGCAGAGAGTTGGTTCACCACAACTGATGAAGACTCGAGCTAGGAAAGAAGAGGAGGACTCAAGGATACTGGTGGTGGCAGGTGGTGGCAGGAACCTCCTAAAGTGATAAAACCCAAATTGGTTATGGTTCACAAAAACAATAAACAGCAAAGTAGCCACTGCTTAATAGTCTAAAGGTTGGGTTTACTTTCCCCCTTCCCCTTAACAGCAACCATAGCCACTCTATTCTTTAGCAGTCCTGTCCTGTTCTCCTTCTTTTGCAATATCCTCCCCTCCATAAGCCTCTAACCCACAATTCTTCCAACTTTTGCAAATGATACTGGCTGTCTTCCAACCCAGAGCTTCCTGATGTGGTGCTTTATGAGCATGTTTGACATCTTCATAAATTCCTGTTCTGACGGAGTAAGAAGGAGAGGGGCCAGAATTCTCTGCTTCTCCTACAAGAGTGTCTCCATCTCTGCTCGTAACACACTCAAACAGCACAGACTGATCAGTTATTCCCTATATCCCTTTATCTTGGAAGATGCACGCTCCTAAAGCAGGGCAGAAAGGCTATGTCAGCTTCCCTCAGCCGAGTGCTTCTTCAACTTTTATTTAAGGGGCTTTAAGCAACTCATTAAGCAATAGCACATTCTTTGGCTATGAAGACACACTTATTGTGC
Source organism: Loriculus beryllinus (assembly GCA_039877255.1). Classification (NCBI taxonomy): domain Eukaryota; kingdom Metazoa; phylum Chordata; class Aves; order Psittaciformes; family Psittacidae; genus Loriculus; species Loriculus beryllinus. The sequence continues at coordinate 20,083 of JBCJKH010066007.1, read as the reverse complement.
TTGTTCACTGCTTTGGTTACAGGAATAAGTTTATTAATTTGGGGCCATGCAGTTAATACATTCATAGCAATACAGTACAGTTAAGAACCAAGAACCCCATCACACACCTTTTACAGGCAAAGCTTCCATTTGGGTTGACTGGAATTTCAGCTGAGTGATAAAAATACACAGCCCTGCAAACACAACATTCATTTAAGTATTGTAAGGGAGATGGCTACCAGAAACTTGCTGTAAACTCTGTCATTCGTCCAGAAAGACAGACTATACCAGTTCACATACAGCACATTCATTATTCATCCGACTCGACTTGGTAGCTACAACCCTTTCCTAAATAAAAGGGTCTAGCTTCTACTAAAGCCAAGAGCATTTTTTAACAGTGGACCTAAAGGAGGATAACTTCAGGCCTAAAATGCATGATAATAGAGTCTGATAATTTGACTGTGAGTTGGAGGCAAACCCAAGGCAAACCCAAGGTTTTATGCTGCTCAGTCTTGCAGTACCTAACACATACCTTAAGGATTCATGTTTAAGCAAGCAACACAGCCTCTCCAGTTCACGCAGTTCAACATTACTTTGTGCTACTTAATGCCTTTGTGGCTTTAACACATGACCTTAAGCATGGAGCCTCCTATGCTGAAATGGTATCATGGAATATCCAATTTTTCACAACAGCTGACATCATACTTTTGCAAAGATTTACTCAGTCACTTCAGAGATACATTCATCTTCCACATAGGAACTCTGGTGAGATCCTGCAGCAACTCTTCAGCAGCAGAAAAAGGTCTTACTATCTAAAAAGTCACCTATAATTCAGACAGAACTCTGGTATTTTTGCCTTTTTCCTTTTATTTAGGATGTACTTTTAGCATCCTTTCATTTCCTGTGGATACCACCAGTAGTAAATCCTTAGAAAGCATGTCACTATGTTGCTGGGTTTCTCATTTGTTTTTACAATTCTACTATCAGGAATTATTGGGCTTCCCCCCTTGACCAACCTCACCCAATCCTCTCAACTGTAAGACATCAGAACTTACCCAAGTTTTAACTTGGATCTGACACTCCTATGGTTTGTATTCTCAGCCAGACTTTTGTGGAGAACCAAAACCAAGCAAGAAACAGACTTGTGATTATTTTTGTCTTCTTAAGAAGGTAATCAAGATCTGAAAGGAAAAGTTGTTTAATTTGCAAGCTTAGGAAAAAATATATAGTTTTTTAGTAGCCAAAATAGTGGGCTATCATATATGTAGTGGCTTAAAAATCAGCAGTTGTTTTCACTTATAGTCTCTAGAGACAATTACAACAGTGCTTAGCCAGATGCAGTGAATTATGTACTGGGAATCCCCACTGCAAGCATGGGCAATGTGACTCTCAAGAAAAAGGGACAAACACTACAATCTCACACATTCAGGGAACTTGGCTTCAGTTTCTGGTATCAGCCACAAAATTTCTGTCTGGCCCTCTGCTAATTGGTAATGTCTGTGCATTAGATTCCTCATCTGTTAAAGCAGGTATTTTAAAAGCCTTCTCAGGAATGACGTAAAGAATTGTTAAGTGTTGAAAAAGTATTTGACGTGGTGTCAGGGAAAGCCTTGGAAAAAGGTGCAGAATGATACCAAACTTAATACAAATAAGGAACTTATGATGGGCACCTTGGCTTGTCCTCTGTCCAGTTATTTCAGGTAAGAAGTTGTTGTGGTTTAAACCCAGCCACACAGCTCATTCACTCACTCAACCCCCCTTTCTTGTCCTCTCCCTGCTCCAGGAGGGATAGGGAGGAGAATCAAAAGAATGCAACTCCCACAAGTTGAGATAGAACAGTTTAGTAACTAAGGTATAACACAAATCACTACTGCTACCAACAATACTACTAATAATAAGGGAAATAACA